>JAYEVH010000466.1:0-88229 GCA_036346255.1 Ampelocalamus luodianensis | reverse complement strand
AATTTTAGCATATTGGATAGGATGATTTTAAGAAGTATAAATCATCATCAATTTGAGTTGGATGCAAAGGTTATTAACGTTTTAATTTTGCCGGTTTGAAAAAGAATTTTAAAATAATAAAAGTGTGTGAAAAGCATTATTTTTAAGGGTTTGAAACCTAAAAAAGCATATTTTGCTCTAAGCTGAAGTGAAAACATTTTTACATTTTTAAGTTTTTAACTTACAAGTGGGCCTACTTCTCGTTGACTCATCTTTTTATTTCACGATTTTATTTATAAGCGTGGCGGTCCACATATCATAGACTCATTAATTGTTAGCTAGGGTGACAAGATCTAGTGTGGACCTAGAAGTAACACCCCAAATCCTCTCGTATTCTACACTATCTATGGAATAGTAGCTAGTGTACATGATAAATAAATATGGTAACATTTATAATTCACACAACTTTATGAATAAATATCGAGTTTATTACAAGAAAAGTTTACGAGCCAACAATAAAGAAACAACGGAAGACGGAGAAGAAGCCCAACTAATCTTCCACTAGGGCTGTTCATTTTACCGTACCAAAATATCGAACCATCTGGTCAACTCGGTTTGACGGTATTTATCTGAGATACCAAAATCAGGTTTCCTAGGGTAAAAATCGGTTGAAAACCGAAAAAAGCGAACAAACCGAAATCGTCGTAACTCCATAACCACTCACGCGTAGCTCTGGCTCAGGTACTCCACGCTTCTGCTCGGCCCATCACGAGACAGGACCGCTTGTCGTGTGGAGCTCACGTGGTGTTCCTACCACAGGTGCATCTTGCCATCACAGGTAGGTAGATGTTATGAGCAGGTTTATTTAGCTTGTAATACTTGGCCTTCCATTGGCTCTAGCATCACAAACAAAATATCTGGTGTCTCGATGAACATGTGCTTCCAGAAGTGCGACATACATCCATCATACAAAAGCATGCATCAATTCCATACAAGATAATATAACAAGTCTAGCAAAGACATATATAATAATAAGTTATTCTGAGCAGTAAATGAGCCAAATGACCAAAGTATTAAATATCGTGAAGCAAAGGTGCCATAAGATGGCTTAAACAAAAGCAGCAGTTAGCCATAACACCACGGGCAGCAGGTGGGCATGACTAATCGCCGCCTTATGACACAACTCACAAAAGTGAGGGCCCTTGAATCACCTTCTTCCTGCACACAACAAGCAATGCGGATAGTACAATAATGTACTTTGACTTCAGTAACAAACAAGCCTATACATAGCTACATAGATGTATCAAAAGAAGTTGGTTATATGGTTATTTGGGCGCATAAAGCAAGTTTCATTTGCAATAATGTAATAGATTGAAAGCAATTTAACAAATCAGTTTTTAAGCATTGAAATAATAGTAGTAACAATAATTATCAAGTAACCACCTAGAAACTAACTTAATAGCCACCACACATAGCATGAATCACGATTCATACCATCAAATCAAGTTTTAATTTAAAATGTTGTAGTCTAACTCTTGAAAAGCTTACCCAAGTGTGTCCATAACCTAGGGCGAGGCTATTCGAATAGTTTTAAACCCTCTGAGGTGTACTAATGTACACACACTTTAGATCGCCTTTAAGCCACATGATTTAGCACACTTCCTTTTGTATTATGCGGCTAAGTCCTCTGAGACATTTCCAATATTGTGTACTAACTACGAGCAGCTCGTATGGACGCAATCCATGCGCTTACATTATAAGCGAGCAGACAACTACCCCTCGGGGTAAAGTATTTGAGGCAACTACAATGCTCCGCTATAACCATCTCATTTTACCACAACACAACACCGCACGCCAACTGCGACTCGTAGCTAACACACCCATCTATGATACCTTGAGCGGGTTACGTGCGATGGCGATCTAGAAGCGGTCAACTATCGAAAGGCCAAAATGTATACTTTGGTGAATCATCCTTTATAAAAGAGGAAACCTAAGGAGGTTTATGCGATGTGATTTTCCAGAGAGCTAAGGATTAAAACTCCTTCACGGTGATACAACGAGAGATTTGTTCGATTGCTTTTGGTAAACTTTGTCGGTTTTAACTTTCGAAGGAAGAAACACACCTAATCAAAGCTTCTCCTCACTACGCGTGGTCCGCCCACTAGAAAGAACTCAGAAAGCGCCGTCCGCTTCCTACTTTTGCTTCTAGGACAAACCTATCGAGTACATTGAGAAAGGTTGAACGAATTTTAAAGGCCCTCTAGATGTTTGTTTCACTCAAGTTGTCGTTCTTGATTTAATTAATCGTCGGAGATGGTAACATCACCTAGTGAAACCTTTCCTTTCTCGCATGGTCCTACCCACTAGAGCGGAACTTCATAGCGTCGATTCATTTCTACTCTTTCAATCAAGTGCAAGATAATGTCGTGATCGAAAACTATAAGTCAAACAAACCTCTCTGCTTTAAGAAACCATTTTTTCACTATTTACTTAGTTTATTCAAACAACCTAAGCAAATAGTTAGGGCTAGGATAAAGTTATAAAAATGACTTCAATTCTTAGTCTTGGTTTCTTTTTCCATCAATTATCTTATGAGTTAGTAACTACTCGACAAGATGATTTGTAGGAAAAGGAAGAAGGAAGAAGGAAGGATTACATAAAAGGAAGAAGGAAAAAGGAGAAGGAAGGATTACATATATCTAATTATCTTTCGATTCATTATCTTATGAGTTACTAACTACTATACGAGATGATTTGCGAAAAGAAGGATCACACACACACACACACACATATATATATATATACAAAAGCTTGTCTTTATGGGTTCTTATTACAGACTACTCTGGCGAAGGAGATCCTATTTGCATCTCCTCCGTGACTCTTCCTCACCGACCGCATGTCCTCGATCAACCACTCCCCGGCTTGGTCAAGCAAATGGTCGGCTTAAATTGATTGAGTGTTAAGGTTGGGGTCACGATCTTTAAGTTTGGCTAAGACATAACTTACAACTCCTTTGACCGCTTCCTTTATTGAGTCGGTTCAGTTTGGTCTTCGTGAGTGGTCACCAACTCTGCCAAGTACCAACTTGCTCCCCAATACACTCGTGTGGGCGATAATCGTGTCTTCACGAAGAACGACTTCTTTAGCACGTAGCCCATCGAGTACATTGTTCAAGAGGGAGATGTTGTCTTGAAGATTGACCTTCGTTGACTTCATCTCCTCCCGGGTACAAGTCGAAGCCTCGTGGAGTCATTTTATTTCGACCAATCGCTCCGAAGGAGTGAGGTTTGTTAGATAAAATGATTATAGGAGATGAAAATACCAATTTAGTAGTAGGTAAAGAATTACTTGCCACCAATTGAGAATCCAGTTCTCAATTTCTTAATCTTTATCTTTGGCAATGTGGGAGATCTCATGAACGCATGTGGTCTTTTCTCTAACCTCGATCGTAAGAGTGCCCACCGGTTTGAAGAGCCCTTGTTTCACTTCTTTTTCGAAATGAACGATAAATTAGGAAGGTAAAGATCAAAATCACAGCAATCGTAACTTCAAGGCGTGATTTTTATTTCTTCCTACAATCGTTGGGTCACAGAGTTGGCCTCCGAAGCTTCTTCTGAAGGTTATGTACTTCTTCCTTAGCTTTTTCGCCTCGGTTTTTTCATAATCGAGTTGAATCGGCGTAGTCTTTTCGTCACTCTTGAACCTACAAAGGTTAAGAGTAGACATGAATACAGGGGCAAGTAGTCATAAGTTGTTCTATGACTATCCTCACAAGTCGTAAGTTTTCCTATGACAGCCTTTTGGTCACAAGAACTTTTACGACCAGTACCTAGCTGTGAGTTTTTCCACGACAATCTTCCGGTCATAAGTATGTTTAGGACCATCACCAAAGTCGTAAGATTTTCTACGACAACTACAATGAATGTTGTACAAAAGGTTGAAACAAAGAACGACTATGAGTATCAGTCACTTACCGCCTCTCTGCTTGCTCGCAGAGTACCGCTTTCTCTTGTGCGAATCTTAACAAGTCTGCTGGTTGTATTCGCAAACCATAGCAATTTGTTCTAAAGCTGCACGCAAAGAAAGACAATGAGAAGCGAGGAAAACCATACTTATAGGTATCGCCGGATACTTACATTCATGCTCGTCCAGAGCAAACATGGAGACTATCCTTGTCGAATCTTTCAACCCATCCATCTTCTCAACGCGATTCCACCAAACCTTTCGAGACGTTCATTATCGAAAACTTCCCTGCATGGGAATGTTACGTGGATGGGGACTCGGTCATGAGATCTAAAGGCGGAAGATCCTATGATGGAAGGAAGCCAAAGAAATAAGAGTAGAAATTGAAGTACTCCTCTTCCTCCGATTCGATGATGGGAGCCTCGCCTTGAGGACCGGGAGGAATGTCCTCGACAACCTCCCTACCGGCGTGGTGGTCGGAGCTTTCATCACCTTCTTCAGCGCCTTCATCATGGCCTCCACTGCCTCCGCCTCCATGCCTACGACCGCATCAATGGTCGTGAGCAACTTTAGCAAGAATGACTTCTTCCACCATGGAAGTCGTGGCTGGCCCTTCAGCCACTACGATGTTCCTTCATTTATTGAAGAAGTAGCAATGGCTTCTGTTGTTGGGATATGGGTAGGCTACGCTAGCAACAATTCAAAATTTCTACCCGCGTAAACCAGGATGCCAAGCAAGTTAGATGATCACAGATCATTACAACGGACACGCTGCGGCGGAAGAAGAAGAGTCGGTGCTGGTCAACAAAGAGCACGTCGATGAAGTGGTCGTAGTCGATCGCCCAACGTCCTCATAGGCGATCGACTCCTCGGTAACCTCCAATGTTCCTAGCGAAGATCACGGATGCGGTCCTGGTAAACGGCAACCCGATGCGTCTCACGGTATCCACCGTCGGAGAAGGAAGCAGCTATACAGTTGGTGTGCTGGCACCAAGGTGCACTATGAAGCTCGGGAAGATGGCGGCTAGGGTTTTGGTAGAACAACTTCCATTGTGTCACCTCCCTCGATAGCCTCAAGCATCTCCTTATATAACGGTGCGAGTGCGTCGGATCATATCCGAACACGTTTGTGAATCGTATGTTGTACTAGTTTGTTCCAACCCGTTAAATGTGTGACCCGTTAGGTTTATATGTCCGGTTTGTGACTGAAAACCCTTTCCTACCACGAGTCGTAGCGGTACCTAGCGAGGACATAACGATTCGAATACACACAAATTATATCGGATGAACCTTAATGCAATATGATCTACGACTAGGTCCTCATCACTTACAACTAGGTCCTATGTCTATCGACCGATTTGCATTGGTAATTGACCGATTAAGTAACGAGTTTACGACCACTGTGCGATTCGTTCGACGATCTCGACTAGCTCGTATCTCCATCGACGATCACATGGCGAGTTGAACTAAGCGACCTACTCTAGTATTCTCCCTTTGCCTCCACGATATCTGTTTGAACTCCGGGTAAGATATTATGTCATCTATGGGTATTTCAATACCTTGTCGATCGAGTTGTCGGATAACCTTATGTGCTCGAACACTTCAACCACTAGTTGCATGGCCATGCGGTTCTTTATCCGATCCACTTGAGGGCGAGACATCTCTCCGTTATGTTAGGAGGAGCAAACCCCATATCCGATCGGTCACATCCATCCGTATGTTTCATAGCATACCGAAAGTTACCTTTATAACTACCGATTCACGAGTAGCATTTGGCAATCCCTAAGAATGCTATTACACATGTAGGGAACCATGTTGATATTAGGTCTAAGGATTATACATCATCATTGCTTGAGACCAACTAATGATACATAGAGTCATAACAATCTCAATAGTATCGAAGGTGGGTCAATCCAACCCCATGTTCTCTAACACGTGTTCACATTATTGATTCGATATCCCTATATCCATGATGGTGAAATATGGTCATCAATCAATACATGTGTTTGGTTGTAGAAGTCCTTTGGTGTTCCAGACAGGTGACATTCGACCGAGGATACTTGTAACATCCCAAAGTTATGTTACCTAAAATAAAATAAATAAAGTTATTATTTTATTGGTTTTCTAAATTTGAAAGAGTTTAATTGCTTTTCTTGAATTTATTGAGTTTTTTGGGATTTTATTGAATTTAAAGTAAAAATATAATTTTAATTATTTTCTAGAATTTTAAAAGCTTTTTCCTAAACATTTTAAAAGAAAAAATAACTTATTTACAAAATTAAAAGCCAACTTTAAGTTGGAAATAATTTTATTAAGTTCAAAATAAATAAGGGAATTTCTGTGAATTTTTTTCATAATTTTTGGATTTATTTTGCTATTTTCTAAAGCCTAAATGAATTCTAGAATTATTTTAATCGAGAAATGAATTTAAAATCCCAAATCGCTTGTGGGACGAAACCTCGTCCGGCCCATCTTCTTTTCACACGGCCCATTTCGGCGCTCAGCTCGAACGACCTCTGGCAAACCTCGCCCTCTTTGGGCCGTTGGATCTCAATCCAAGAACCCATGCGCCTCCCTCTCTCTTCATCGCATCCGCGCCGTCGGATCGACATCCAACCGCCCATGCCCTTTCTTCCACCTCACCCTCCTCCTTCCTCACGCAACCGCACGCCCTGTAATTCTCGACAGCGCCAAGCTCCGTCAACCGCCGCCCCTCAACTGCTCGCGAGACCCACGCGACATCGCCACGATCGCGCCCCACCTCGCCTCCACCCCACTTTCTCCCTTCTCTCCACGCCTAGTTTGCCCGCCAAACCACCACCGCGCCATTGCGGCGCATGATCTCCTCTCACGGCCACCCCGCCCTATAAAAGGGAGCCCCGGGAGCCCTCTTCCTCACTCGTCTCATTCCTCACCCCTCCTCCTCCGCCCTCTTATTTTCACTGGATTTCGCGTTGAAGATCCCGGTCGTGGCGCTTCCTTCTTTAATTCGGTGTCATCACGCGCCCGTCGTCGTCGTCCGGCATCATCGACACACAGCCTCCTCGCCGTCCCCATGCGCATTGGCCTCACGGAGCGCGCTGGGACCCTCCCGCCACAAGCCCGATCCTCATGCCAAATCACCTGCGTCACGGCCACCACCTCGCGCCGCCACCTTGGTGAGCATTGCATTCCCGCCTCCCCTCTTCGCGTTGAGCCCCCTGCGGGAGGTCCGTAGTGGCGCGCGGCGGCCGTGAGCTCAACGCCGAGAACCAGCCGAGAGCCATGCCGACGCGTGTGCGCCAAATCATGCCAGTGGCGCGCGTTAGCGCCATGTCCTCTCCCTGTCCCACGTCGATGCTCGCGTGGCACGGTCCACCCCTCCGGACCCAATCGCGTAAACCCAATCCACCAAAAGCGAGCCAACGACATGTGGGTCCCACATGTCGAGTTTTCTTTTAATTCTTTTAAACCCGAAATTCTCGGTGATGACATCATGCTTACATCATAAATCCCTTTTCAATAGAAAAATAAATCCAGTAAATCGATAAATCTGATTTTCATCAATTTATGTGATTTCAAACTTTCAAAGCCCATATCTTTTGCATCCGAACTCCGATTTCGTCGATTCAAATTTATGAATTTATATAAATTCATGATATAGCTATCTAAACCAAAATTATTTAATTTCAGTTAATTTAAATTCTATTTTGAATTTTGTTTGAATTTGACTTATTTTCACATATAGATTTCGACTACTTCAGGGAGTCAGAATTCGACGCCGTTTGAAGAGCATATAAGAGGATTGATTTTAACTGTATGATCATCGTGGTTGTACACATAGACTGCCTAAAGAGACTACTTGTGAGTACTAGGTGACCTATTAAGGAAAACAACATCGCCTATTTGAGCAAGGCAAGTTATACCAGTGATTATGTTGCCCCCAGTATTTTAAAATTATTTTCAGTTTTGAATTATTCTGCATGCATAATTGTTATTCAATTATTTCAATTCCCTGTTTTAATTACATAGTTATTCCAATTTTCCTTGTATGACCAATTTGAATGTTGAGCATGAATACCTTGTCATCATTAGACAAAATGATATCGATAATAAACTTATGCTTAGCCAATGCTTAGACCACAAATGTGACTTTTGGGAGGATTTAGCCAAAACATTTACAAACTTGGTTTAAATTTGAATCTGTGGTATTGCTTTACCATAGATGATTTATAAAGATGGTTTTATTTAAATTAAAATCAAAAATGGATTTGGACTTGGTGAAATGGATGAAAGGTGGATGCAGGTTTATGCACGGGCTAAACTGGGTAGGTTGAGGCCTAGGGTTCTGTTGGTTGTCGCCCAGGTTAGTTAAGGACCGGCCTTCGAGAATTCCTATGCTATGCCCCTTCGTGCAACCACATGTCTTGTATGGCCAGGACCTGGCTGATTAATTTGCAAAGTTCCATCATGGTCGTTCCTATTGATGCGGTGGGTAGTCTTTCATGACCTTTGTTAGTCCCACTTGCGCGCAAGAGGGATGAACCCTCAAACGGGTAGTCCAAAGGGGGTGAAACCTTAGCGAGGGAGGACTGTGGTGGAATGGCGTATTGTAAAAGCGTTGTGATAACCTTTTAGTCGCACACCTTCAGAAGTGTGTGAGCGGGCAGTATAAATTGGTTATCTCTTGTGGGTAAAGCTATATAACCTCTGCAGAGTGTTAATCTATTTGGATAGCCGTGTCCACGGCCATGGACATGCTTGGCAAAGCCACTCAAAGTTAGACCTTGGTTTTGTTTTCAAAAATGACTTTATCATATGTTTTTGGATCTTTATCCAATTGGAAAATTGGGCGATTAGCCATGTGATAGGAGAGTATCCTTCACCATTCAATCATGGAGGTTATCCACACTATAAAACTATCATTTCAAAACTGATTTTAGATATAGTATAAAATGGCCTTGGAAATTAATATGAGTATTCAAACTAAAGCTGTAACTACATAAAATAAACCACCGCCAATCTCGTTTGTTTATCTTATGCATGCATCACAATTCAATATTGGGTGTAACTTGCGAGCACGGTAGTCTTGCTCATACTTGCTTAATGCAAGCGATTTGAGAGGAGAAGGACTTCGCTATAGGTGTGGATCTTGGCGACTAGGCGCTCTGTCCAATCGATTGCCTATGGCGAGATCAATTTGGATTCCACTACGTCTTCTTCGTCTTCCATTGTGTTTATTTATTGTTGGTGCCGTAAGCCTATCTTGTAATCAACTCGTTGTTTATTAATAAAATTTTGGGATTATGGTTGTGTTATCACATTTGTTTACTATGTGAGTTAGCCACGATCATGGGACTAGTTCGATTATGTGCTGAGGATTTGGGATGTTAATCCGGGTCTTACAATACTTTTAAACGACATCATATAAGTTAAAGAGTTTCACCAACAAGTCACATACTCGTTGATCTTGAAACTAACGATTCATTCAAGGAACAACATAACATTTATTCAATAACTCATAAACATAGATATGATACAATCATATCTATGATTGCCTCTAGGCCATATCACCAACACTCGGTAGAAGCATCCTCGTGGTGAGGAGTTGAGGCTAGAATCATGAAAAGAAAGCATGTTAAAATCGTGAGAAACAAAAGGTAAATGCTATCCTTATACTTTTGTCTTCTCACATACCTCTGCGTCCTAGACATAACTAGGAATTTGGAAGCAACTTTCAAACGAGAAGATTTCTTGACTTCTTCTCGACCATTCTGGGCGGAATTTAATTAGGAAGCAGAGTCACCGCTCCTTGACCCTCCCGACTCCCGAGTTGTCGAGACTGTCTCGACCACTTAAAAACATTGCTTTCCTCGACCTCGGCTCTATTGGAAAGATAGTTTCCTTCACAAAAGACATGAAGCTTTTCAAGTTCTCTTTTCGGTTGCTTGACAAAGCCATGAGAAGCGAATCTTGCAAAGTCTTATTATCGTAATAGAAGGGTACCTTGGCCTTGGAGACTTTATGTTTGGACTATGGCGCTTGACCTCCTTTCCCTTCTTTGCGACAAATTGTGCGAAAGATTTGCTTGGAACAGCCAGGCTCAAGCTTGTGGCGTCCTTATCAGCAACCCTCACAAGTCGACGCCTTTTGGCTGGAGGAGCTTTTGCTTGCTCCGTTTGTGCTACTGCACTAACGACCACCAATTCGACCTCCGCGTCGTCTTGGCGGTTTTCTATGCCTACTTTCTATTAAAGACAGAAAAAGAAAACATTGCTAAGTAAGTCGTGAAGTCATTCTTGATCATCCTCTGGTCGTAAGTTCTTCTACAATCAGCTCATAGTCATAAGATGTTCTCGACAAAACTCCTAATTGTAAGTCCTTCGACGACTTAAAAGCCTAAAGATGAAGTCGATTTTCAATTACCTTTAGCGCTCACTCTTTTCCTCTGCGGATGAAACTTCTAGAATCTAAGGAGCGCCACATTTGGTGGAGCCTTCTCATGAACGAGTTTGATGTGGGTGTCAACCTCCGCTTGTGAAAGATATGTGCAAGCAGATAAAGTATTCATTGAGACCAAATCGAGATTAAGCAGAAACAAGAGACAAAAGTAAGAGTTTCACTTACCCTCCTTGTAATCCACAGTCGGTCTGTTGTCCTCGAGTACCTCCACATGGGAGAACTCATTTCTTTAGGGGACTAATGCGACGTGATGAAATCCTTCACCATGTGCCATCAGTAACTCCCCTGTTTTCAAGTCCTTCATAGCTTGAATGTAAGGGGCGATCCGGTCGATATCCCTGGGAGTCGAATCCTAGGAAGAAATCCTCTCGGTAGCATTCCCGAGCAAATGAAAGGTTGTCTTCCTCGGTGACCTCCCGGTAGAACTACTTCTTCTTCCATCCACGGCCATGAAGACGGGTGAAAATCGAATGTACTCCTTCGACTTGCCGTCATGGAGCTTCATACCACAACTCCCGACAATTCCAACTTGTTGAGCCATTCCATAGTAATATTGAAAAAGCTCGAGGTCCACTGAATTCCTGGTATGCCTCCACGCGGTATTGCGATATCGCTTAACATTGTGATGGAATTAGGACCAAGGTTCACTAATTCCACCCCAAATGCTCGAGTGCGAGTGTGAGAAAGGGTGATAGGCAATCGGAGGCCGCACGATCACGATGCGCTGGAAGGCGGGATTTGCTTAGTCTCCCGAGCGGCGGTGTTGACGATCGCCTAAATCCACTTCACGAGTATCTTCTCGAGAATCTTCTTGGTAGCGACCAAAGCTTTCATCTTCGCCGTGTCCATCTCATTTCATTGCGAAAATGGTTCCACCATTTCTTCTCAATGAAGGAGGTTTGGATTTGGAAAGGCTTCAAGAAAGTGTATGGTTTTCTTGGCGGCGGAGGCGAACTTCGATGAGCGATAAATGTGAATTGGGGAAAAGGTAAGAACCTAAACTCACCCTTGCGGTCGATTTTATAACTGCAGCGAAATGAAATGCCGTGGAAACTCAACGGTTCCCACTGCCTCGGGAATTGCTCTAATGGGCAGATTCTCTTAAATCTGCCTGTTCGAGAAAACCAAAGCTATTTTCACACCTCAAGCGAAATTACCTTCTTGGCCAAGTATTTTTGTCAAGCGAAATACGGTCGGAAAGGTTTTGCTTCGATCATCGTGCTCTGATCGCCGTAGTCGTAAGATTTTCGACTACTACCTCGTAGTCGTGAGATTTTCAACAAACTTTCTTGACCAAGTGTATTTTTGGTCAAATAAAACACGTGTTGAAGAGTTTTTCCTTCGACCTTCACCCTACAACCACCTCGTGGTCGTAAGAACATCTATAACTCCTTCCTCAAGTAAGTTATTTTCATTTGAAGCTAGGGGCCTAGATGACGAGGATCTAATAATCCTTATTTTACTATTTATCTGTAATTAGTATTATAGGTAAATATGACATCACACGGCTATTAAATATACCCCTTATAGTCTTAAGGGGGAAGCCAATTAGGTGGTCGTAACTTCTTCTACGACCATCCCCATAGTTGTAAGTCTTTCTATAACTACCATGTGATTGTAAGTTACTTCTACAATCACTACTGTCATAAGTTCTTCTACGATCGGTACCGATCGTAAGCTTTTCTCGACTATCCCCCAGTCGTAAGTTCTTCTACGACCATACCTTACGACTTTCTCATTGTTAATTGGGTCCATTTCCCTGCAGGCCCAATTGATTATGGGATCTGAGCAGCTAATATACGAAGTTATGCTCTGGAGTAACTGCATGTAATGCACTATTATCTTTGATTGATAACTGACAGACGACGTGGGGAGGTTACTACTCTAGTAATTACTACCATTATTACAAAATAATGGGCGCCTCTTGACACGGAATGAATATCTCTTCCCGTACTATAAAAAGACTTGATCGAGAGAAAATGGAGGAGAGAGGGCAATCGATAGTAGCACAAGCCTAAGTCTTTCCCATGATTGTAACCGACATACGCAATACAATACACGGAGAGTAGGGTTGTTATTCTCCGGAGATGGCCCGAACCTATATAAAAATCCCCATGTCCATCTTGTCGCGTGATCAATTGTGGAGACCTCCGAATCAAACAATCTTTATGTAAGATCGGTTCTAAAACACACGAGGTTTATTCCAAAACAGAAGAAGAACATGATGAGCATTTGATATTAATACTAGAAAGCTTAGAGGCGTCGGTTGTATGCTAAGTTCAGCAAGTGTGATTTTTGGAAACAACAAGTTGAATTCCTTGGTCATGTGATGACAACTCAAGGAGTAGCGATTGACCCTAGTAAGATTAAAGCGATATTGCATTGGGAGCGCCCAAGGCGTAACTTTCAATCTGTAGTTTCTTGGGAATGGCGGGATATTATCGCGTTTCATTGAAGGATTTTCGGATTGCTAAGCCTCTTACGCAGTTGTTGAAGGAGAAAAAGTTCACTTGGACTCCGACTTGTGAGAAAGTTTTAAAAAGTTGAAGAAATGTTTGACATCAGCGATGCTAATTTTGCACGATATTTGAAAGGATTTTGACATTTCTTGTGATGCTTAATGTCAAGGATTATGTTGCATTCGATGCAAGAAAGAAGAGTTGTTGCTTATGCATCGAGACAATTGAGACCTCTTAGGAGAATTACCCTACCCATGATCTAGAATTAAGCTGCCATTGTGCATGCTTTAAAAATTTAGCGTCATTACCTCATTCGTGTCGTTGTGAGATATACACAGATCATAAGAGTTTGAAGTATATTTTCACTCGGTTTGACCTGAACATGAGGCGAGAGAAGATGGTTTGAGTTAATAAAGAATTATAACATTGGAATCCACTACCATCCCAGTAAAACCAATGTTGTTGCAGATGCTCCAAGCTGCAAGAGCTACTACAATGAGAATTGCCAAAAACTTTATGAGGAATTTCAAAGTGAGTTAGAGGTTGTAGCAGAAGGATTTGTCGCGATTTAGAAATCTGATCTACTTTGGAAGCGATTTGTGCTTGTCAGACCAAATTATCCTGAGATTAAGGACATTAAACTAAAGATGGAAGAAGGCAAATTCAAGTACTTCACCAAAAATGATCAAGACACGCTTTGGATCAACGGACGTATCTATGTGCTAGATGTTGATGGTCTGAGACAGCTAATCTTAAAGGAGGCTCATGACTCGAAGTATTCTATTCACCCTGTGTATCAGGATGTTAAGAATAAATTTTGGTGGCCAAATTTAAAGTGAGAAATCGCAGAGTTCGTTGCCCTATGTGACGTGTGTCAGAAAGTAAAAGCCGAACATCAGAGTCCAACAGGTTTGTTACAACCCCTGAAGATTCCAGAGTGGAAATGGGAAGAGTCCGGAATGGATTTTATAACCGGTTTTAGTCAGGTTTTGTATGCAGGAGGCGTTCTATGGGAGTGAAATATTGTATGACTTTGCTAGGAAGCCTATTTATAAGAAAACAAGCAGTGTGGAACACCTCATCCCATAATTTGAGAGGCATAGAAGCATGAACGAGAAGTGAGAGACCAACTTCTCGATGTGATGATGTTTTCTTATGGCGATCCATTTTGTTGATGTTTGTAAGGACACAAAACAAGATGTGTGATCCCAATGTTTGGAAAAGGTATGCAATTTTTGTATTCACCACCCCAATCAGTTTGCATACAAACAATTTCCATTCAAGTAGATGTTCTACATGGTTACGAAATTGTATAAAGATTTGAAAAACATACATGCTTTTCAAAGGATAATTCCAAGTGAATTTGCTAAAATCATCAATGAAACTCAAATAATATTTGTTTCCATTAACTCAAATAGGATTGGACCCCCATACATCCGAAAAACAAGTTCTAAAGGACATAAAGAAATGTGATTTGAACATGAATAAGGTAGTTGGTGGCTTTTGGCTTCTTGACATGCATCACATACAGAAGCCATGTTAGTGTAATATCCGTTCATGTTGGTAAGAAAAACAATGCGGATTTAAATTGAGTTCAAATTAAAAGAAGAAATCTCGGCGTTGCTGTTTCTTTAGCTTTAGGCACAGGCCTTTGGCGGCAGACCCAAGAGAAGGCCTTATGGGTGTGTGGGCAGCCATGGGGCCCATGAGGAAGCGACCGCACTAGAGATGGGCCCAAAGGCCCATCTTGTGGCCGCCAATGGGGGCCTCAAACCTAGCACCTCCCCACCTCTCCACTTTTCCCACTCCCTCCCTCCTATGGCCGCCCCTTCCACCCTCCTCTCTTCCCCCTCCTTTGCCCTCAGGAGCCGCCCCATCCTCTTTGGTTGCTGGTCCTGTGGTTTGCCTCCCCAACCTGCCTCCTTGGACCTTCTCCATGCCGGTTGCGCAAGGAAATTGAGGAGGACAACACCTTGCTTGGGGCAAAAGAGGTGAGAAAGAGGGAGATCATCTTCTCTGGGTCTTCCGCCTACTTCCTGGTTGCTGCAAAGGTATCGGGTGCCGACCCTCATCTTTTGATTAGTTAGTAGGCGATTTGATGCATATTTGGTTAGAACGTATTACTGCGAGCAGAATTCGTTTCTGACCAGAATGTTGCGTGGACTGTTTCGTGACTTTAGAAGCCGAATCAGGAGTTTGGGTCTGCTGGAGTTTTGTAGGTCTTGTTCTTAGCTTTCGTTGGCCGCCAAGATCACCTCATTCCGACTTTCGAGTCAAAAGTTATGATAGATTTACTATCTGCTGTCCAGAATCCTGACGAGTTAGCAGTCTCTGTATAGGTTGATTTATGGCCTAGTTAGAGGGTGATTCAGAGGTCTTGCCCATAACAAATTTTGAAGGTGATATCACTAGCTTTCAGGATTGGTAAAGAACACCTCAATTGGATTTATAGATCAAAAGTTATGCACTTTTCAATGTGATTGTCCAGATTGTATGTCAGTCTGTCCAGTTTGTATGTCAGTTTTTATCTTTAGTTTTGACCCGTGTGCCACTTTTTGTTAAAGGCAAAATTTGAATGTCGTGCCAACTAGGTTATTGTAGATAATTTCATAACCTTTTCATATTGTTAAAGAACGCTCAATTCGGAGTTGTAGATTAAAAGTTATGGTTGTTTTAGTATTGCTGTCCTGTTTGTTCAAACATAAATTGTGCTGCTGTTTTGTTTTCTTTATTAGAGAAGTTTATTGGCCGAATTGGGAAATCTCATCAACTTGAATGTTATAGATATGTTCGTTAAGATGAGGTAGGATCTGGACTCATCTCATTTCGAGTCCCATGTCATTAACTCTGTCATTTTCATGCTGCTGTCCCGACCACGTTTTTGGTTTGCAGCCTGTTTTTGGATTAGGTTTTATGGCGATTCCTTGGGAGTTCAAGGGGGTATTGTAGACTATTAATCCGGGTTGGTTCTATGTTGTTCTTATTTCGGTTATTTAATTGTTTAGGCCACGAGGCTACGGGTTTGGGGCGCCATCGTTGTTTGCTAACTTGCGTCATAGCGGAGAAGGCAAGTACTTTGTTGATTTTGAGTCTTTGTGATTGTGAATGTTTACATGAATATAATGTGACATATTGTGTTACCCGAGATCTTTGAATTGGTTATGTTCTTTCATTATGTGGAGTATATCTTGAGAGATGGTATTATCACTTGTTCATGTTCATATCATGCATCCTTTTATTCATGTTATGTCCACGGGAGTGGATTGTAAGTCCCACCATTCCAATGTGGGCAAATTTGGACATTGTCATGTCCGTCCACGGGAGTGGATTGAAAGACCCATCAATTCGGTATGGGCACGTAAGACCCATCAATTCGGTATGGGCAGACTTTGGACACCTATATGAAACGTTCTTCATATAGGACTTGGATCCCCACTTTTGTTAAGGTGCGGGCTTAAGTAATTTCTGCGAGGGTGTGTCACTCACTATCTTAGGTATATGCATGTGTGCAGTCCATCCTTGACTACATTCATTCATTTCATGTTTTCATAAGTGTTCACTCAATACAAGGTTCGCATTCTTAAATGGTGATGTCACGGTTGTATATGTGTTCTTTCTCTTTCATCTTACTTGCTTGAGTCATGGACTCACTCTTGCGTTGTTTGTTTATTTTAGGTAACCCGATGTTGGCTCACTTGGGAGAGAGTAGACACGCACTACTCGTTCACATCATCCTATTCATGTTCAAGATTAAATTTAGTTCTATCTTACATTCGTTAATGATGAGCATAATAATTAAATTATAATTGGTGAAGGAAGGATACCTTCTCCACATGGATGTTGATTTATTACTGCGTGTGAACCTTCTTTATTGATGATCATAATTAAATAACTTAAAAGGTGAAGGAAGGATACCTTCATCATATCTGTTTAACTTAATCTGTCTTTAGTTGATATACTTGTTTCAAATTCTTCCGCATTATGGATGTATGTTAGATGTTTTAGGTGACATCTTGGCTTCGGGATAGCGAGTGTTACAGTTGGTATCGAGCGGGCTTTAGGTCCGTGGTAATTAAGTTATTAAATTGACACACCGTACGCAGATGGGTGGGGTTGGAAAATTACATTGCTTAGCAATATCACATTATTATGTTTCATTTTGTTGAGCAATTGTTGAATTGCTTTTGTACTATCATTCTTGTTGGTAATATATGATCTGCTATGATATTCAATATCTATGAGCTAATACTATGATTGTCATGAGATGATCCTATATATTCATAGTTGAGTATTTTGGTGAGCGTGTTGTTAACGGATGATAAGAAGTGGAGGTTGTGGTTGTTACTCAGGATTCACCGGGTTACACCATGTTCGCATGATCGTAGTTAGAGGAGTAGTTACCCAGGTAGCATAGTTTGGTGTTAAGCGTGAGATGCTTTAGGAAGTTATTCTCTTTCTTGATTTCGAATTTTGCCAATTCTTGTTCTGTGGTGGTTGATGAATTTCTCCAGGTTTGTGGTTCATGATAGTTTATGGTTTCCAATAGATCCTCTTGGTTCTCTGAAACAAATATTGCTTTTCAACTATTGAGTTGCTTTTACCACTTGTGGTTGTTGTCAATTGGCAAGATTGATGTTTTCATGGTTGCTCCTTCTTTCTCATTGAAAAAGAATGACTCATTTACTCATTTGATAGCTTTGGTTAGTGAGGGTTTCCATTTGTAAGTTCGTTTGCATGGGAAAGCTTTGGCTTTATGTTTCTTTTGGATTACTTGAGCGTTGAGGTTTGAAGTCTCTCTTTGTATAGATAAGTTGTTAGAATCCTTTTGTGATGTCTTGTCATGCTTAAAATGAGAAGTTATAACTAAGCGAATAGATTATTCTGATATGAGTTATCAAGTTGGGTTATTAGCATGGTGCAAATCGGTTATTCTTAACTACCATCCATGAGAGTGAAATTGATTAAATTGAAATATCCTTGTATTTGATTCATGGTGTATGTTAAATAAAGACTGGTCCATATCCATTCGAACCTATAGATCTTACATAAGAGCTAGATTTATCTACTTCCTAGTATGTTAAAATTGTTGAAACTTGTATGAAGGACCGGATGGGTCTTTGGTGTATCGATTCATGAAACCTTGTTTATAGAAAATTATGTTAGTGAATCTTTAATCATGTTTTGAAATGATTTCGAACAAAGGTGAAATATGAATCTATGTTTACATATGGTTATGTGGTTGCAAATGGAATTAGTACTGTATGTACACACATGATTAATACCATCATCGATTGTTAATGAGCGCTGAAGAAGGTGCTAAGCAACACCAATAGTTGAGTAGATTAATTTCGTAAGTAGTCTTTGCTATCGTGCCTTGTGATATTGATTTTGCTTAGCATAGTCTTGTTATAATAAATTTGTTTCAACCTTGTGGTTTGTATTCCCTTTGGGAAGTTTTAGGATGGAGTAATAAAGTTTGATGATTCTTGGTACTAGTATATGTTGTCGATGTTTTTGAATCGTCAAAATGGGAGAATGAGGTTAACTCTTATAGTAATTTGATCACCTATGGTGATAATTTCCTAAATGATCAAATTTTAAGTTTTGTGTTCATGATCCTTTGGGGGTTCAAGCTTTATGTGGTAAATGAAGTTTATCGAGTAACGATGTGTCACAAAGTTGCAATGGTTCTTCAGTGATGCAAGTGCTTCGATTTTGAATACTTATTTGTTCTTATCATTGGGTTCGATATTCTATTCTTGTGAGGCTTATGCGTTCAACTATGGACTCCACTTATGTTCTGTGAGTTCATTGCTTAATTGGTTTCTTCTCTTGGTCCCATGTTCAGTGCGAGTGGTGGATGAGTTTTCTAGTTGGTGAAAATCGTTTCCATTTGTCTCTTCTTTTGAGAAAGAATCAACCCATTCTTTTCACGTGGGTCTTTGAAGTGTTTTCTAATTCTTTGTTGTGAAATTGATGTTAATACCCATAGTAATTTGATCGCCTTTGGTGATATCGTTGAGATGAGAATAATTCAAGTTTAGCTTTAGTGATATTTTCTTTGAGCCCATGAATCATCCGTAGCTTGAAATTATTTTAAATAAATTAAGGTATTGGATTGTCTGTTGCTTCTTAAGAGATTTGTGTGATTTAATTTTAAAGGCTCTTTGGTGCGAGTTGGCAGCGTGAGGTTGCAATCAAAGAAGTTATGTTGGTTCCTTTAAGAGGAGAATAATCTACGTTGCGTTTCGAAATCACGTAATTGGAAATGTTTGAGTTTGGTGGTTGAGATTATTTGGATCTCATGTTTCTTGTGTAGTTGAACTATTACGAACAAATATAGCGTATTGAAGAATTTCATTGGTTCTTAATTAGTCCTTGTGGTTTGGACTAAAGATCTTATCTTGTGCGTTGTGGCAAGCGATGTTAGTCAAAGAATTAATTTCAGTGTTAAGGGAAAGAGTGCAGTAGGAATATTTGAGAATTTGAGTCAAGTTTTGTAACTGGTAGTTATTTGAATTGTTCATAAACTTTTTACTCTTTTCACTCAAGAGTTGTCGAGTTTCAATCACAATGTCATTTTTCTTATTAGTGGTTATTTGCTATTCCCTTTTCGAGGGATGCGTGCCCTCATTGTGAACTCAACTTTCGTTTTCGGATCTTTATGCAGTTATTTCTTTTGGTTTTGTGCTCACTGTGAGCATGTAACATTTTCTGTGTGGTGAAATTTGTTCTTATTCGCCTCTTTCTTTTGAGAAAGGATCAACCGTTTGTCTTTGTAAGTTTTACAACTCGTAAGTTGTTGTTTGTTTGGTGGTGGTTAAGTGATTGTAGGGGTGAGTTTTTGCTACCCGGCTATTGGAGTAGTAATAGAAGATGAGTTAGTTTTGACTGAATCTCTTTGAGAAGTTGATTCGGATGGAATGTTTGGTTTCGAGTAAAATCGTATATTGTTCGACTAAGTAGGACCTATGGTATAGTGTAGTTCCGAACCTTGGTTCATGTTGAAATGTTGGGGATTATCAAATGTATGGAAATCGTAATCAATTTTATACAATAACACTATTGAAAGTATCGCGATGTGGTATGAGTGATTCTGATGATGTCAATTAGTGAGTATGTCGAATTGTGGGGATCATAGAGATTTAATCCGATGATTTCACTATTTGTTATAAGAGGAATTCGTTGTAGAGGTCTCGGAGGTTAAATTTGGGTTTTCCGTTTTCATGCTAAACTTTTGGTCACCCAAAGATTGGTGTGTAGAGGAGATAGAAAAGCGGAGTACTACGAGTAGTGGAATGATTGTCGATAGAACCCTTTTGATGTAGTTCATGGCGGGTGTCTGAAAATTCGATGTGATATTCTTGAAAGTTGGAGGTGATGAGATTGCATGGGTTTTGAGGGCTTTGGTGCCTTCTATCAAATTAATGTCATCGATTGAAGGAGTGGTCCAGTGTTGATGGAATCAATAGAGTCTCTCACAAAGGTGTGGATGATGTATTTCGGTTTAAGCCTAATTTGAGGATGTTAAATTAAGAGGTTTGAGCCTGTGGTATGCGATGAATTGATTCCAATGTAGAGAGAAATTTTATTCCTAAAGAGGAATTGAGAAAAAGGATGTTTCCTTGGGTATTGAGCGTTTTCTTGTTACTCATTTGAGCTTTATGTTGTTGGTGGTCTCTACGCATTGTGAGTTGGTGTTGTGTTGGCATGTTTGCTTCTTTCCAATTCGAGGCAAAACAAAGAAGTATTTGGTTTGAGCATTCAAGTGATCTCCCTTTGGCTTTCGTGGCGTTTTACGAAATTGCCACTTGGAAAGTGGAAAGGTTTTCTTGATGAAACTCGATTTGGATTTTACTCTTGATACTCGGTTGGTAACGTATAGTTGTGATGTGAATCTTTCTTATTCGGATGTGTTTTTCTTAGGTAAAGTTTAATTGAGAGGCGGAACAAGAGTTCCGTGTTCTTTGTGCATGTTGTGTGGTTGGTATCATTGGGAAGGTTAACCCAAGATACATTGGGTTGTTTTAAGCTAGTTGGCGTATCGCTTGGGACCGTCACGAGTCCATGTGCGGAGTGCGTAACGTCTTGTGTGTTCGTGTTGAGTGAGTACAGGGGATCTGAGTTGGAGGTTTCGTTGCGCCGTTAACTATCAGTGAGAACTTACCTTGAGTTTTGTCCGATGAGTGTACTGGAAGCACCGGGTTGAGTGTTAGATCGGGCGTCGTGTTACGTCCTTATGTTGTGGTCCCATCGGTTCGAGTGAGGCTACTTGGGAAGTTGGAGTTTAGCGTGTGAGCTTTAGCGGCGTTGTTCACAAGCAGTGCGTGGTTACCTTTGTTCGTTCTCACTGCGTGGTTGTTCCTTCGCAAATGTCGTTTAGATTGGGTCGAATCACATTAAGGGGGTAGAATGTAATATCCGTTTACTTTGGTAAGAAAAACAATGCGGATTTAAATTGAGTTCAAATTAAAGAAGAAATCTCCGGCGTTGCTGTTCTTCGATTTTGGGCACGGGCCTTTGGCGTGAGACCAAGAGAAGGCCTTATGGGCTGTAGGGGCAGCCATGGGGCCCATGAGGGAGCAACCGCACTAGAGATGGGCCCAAAGGCCCATCTTGTGGCCGACAAAGGGGGCCTCAAACCTAGCACCTCCCCACCTCTCCCACTTTTCCCACTCCCTCCCTCCTATGGCCGCGCCCCTTCCACCCTCCTCTCTTCCCCTCTCACGCCCCTGCCCCTAGGCGCCCCCATCCTCTTTGGTTGCTGGTCCTGCTGGTTTGCCTCCCCAACCTGCCTTGGACCTTCTCCCGCTGCAGTTGCGCAAGGAAATTGAGGAGGACAGCACCTTGCTTAGGGCAAAAGAGGTGAGAAAGAGGAGATCATCTTCTCTGAGGGTCTTCCGCCTACTTCCTGGTTGCTGCAAAGGTATTGGGTGCCGACCCTCATCTTTTGATTAGTGGTAGAGGCGATTTGATGCATATTTGGTTAGAACGTATTACTGCGAGCAGAATTCGTTTCTGACCAGAATGTTGCGTGGACTGTTTCGTGACTTTAGAGGCCGAATCAGGAGTTTGGGTCTGCTGGAGTTTTGTAGGTCTTGTTCTTAGCTTTCGTTGTACGCCAAGATCACCTCATTCCGACTTTCGAGTCAAAGTTATGATAGATTTACTATCTGCTGTCCAGAATCCTGACGAGAATTAGCAGTCTCTGTATAGGTTGATTTATGGCCTAGTTAGAGGGTGATTCAGAGGTCTTGCCCATAACAAATTTTGAAGGTGATATCACTAGCTTTCAGGATTGGTAAAGAACACCTCAATTGGATTTATAGATCAAAAGTTATGCACTTTTCAATGTGACTGTCCAGATTGTATGTCAGTCTGTCCAGTTTGTATGTCAGTTTTATCTTTAGTTTTGACCCGTGTGCCACTTTTTGTTAAAGGCAAAATTTGAATGTCGTGCCAACTAGGTTATTGTAGATAATTTCATAACCTTTTCATATTGTTAAAGAACGCTCAATTCGGAGTTGTAGATTAAAAGTTATGGTTGTTTTAGTATTGCTGTCCTGTTTGTTCAAACAGAAATTGTGCTGCTGTTTTGTTTTCTTTATTAGAAGTTTATTGGCCAATTGGAAATCTCATCAACTTGAATGTTATAGATATGTTCGTTAAGATGAGGTAGGATCTGGACTCATCTCATTTCGAGTCCCATGTCATTAACTACTGTCATTTTCATGCTGCTGTCCCGACACGTTTTGGTTTGCAGCCTGTTTTTGGATTAGGTTTTATATGCGATTCCTTGGGAGTTCAAGGGGGTATTGTAGACTATTAATCCGGGTTGGATTCTATGTTGTTCTTATTTCGGTTATTTAATTGTTTAGGCCACGAGGCTACGGGTTTGGGAGCGCCATCGTTGCTGCTTCTTAGCGTCATACGCAGAAGGCAAGTACATTGTTGATTTTGAGTCTTTGTGATTGTGAATGTTTACATGAATATAATGTGACATATTGTGTTACCGAGATGCTGAATTGGTTATGTTCTTTCATTATGTGGAGTATATCTTGAGAGATGGTATTATCACTGTTCATGTTCATATCATGCATCCTTTTATTCATGTTATGTCCACGGGAGTGGATTGTAAGTCCCACCATTCCAATGTGGGCAAATTTGGACATTGTCATGTCCCGTCCACGGAGTGGATTGAAAGACCCATCAATTCCAGTATGGGCACGTAAGACCCATCAATTCGGTATGTAAGGCAGCTTTGGACACCTATATGAAACGTTCTTCATATAGGACTTGGATCCCGCACTTTTGTTAAGGTGCGGGCTTAAGTGAACACCAGCGGGTGTGTCACTCACTATCTGCAGTATATGCATGTGTGCAGTCCATCCTTGACTACATTCATTCATTTCATGTTTTCATAAGTGTTCACTCAATACAAGGTTCGCATTCTTAAATGGTGATGTCACAGTTGTATATGTGTTCTTTCTCTTTCATGCACTTCTTGAGTCATGGACTCACTCTTGCGTTGTTTGTTTATTTTAGGTAACCCCCGATGTTGGCTCACTTGGGAGGGAGTAGACACACTACTCGTTCACATCATCCTATTCATGTTCAAGATTAAATTTAGTTCTATCTTACATTCGTTAATGATGAACTGTAATAATTAAATTATAATTGGTGAAGGAAGGATACCTTCTCCACATGGATGTTGATTTATTACTGCGTGTGAACCTTCTTTATTGATGATCATAATTAAATAACTTAAAAGGTGAAGGAAGGATACCTTCATCATATCTGTTTTAACTTAATCTGTCTTTAGTTGATATACTTGTTTCAAATTCTTCCGCATTATGGATGTATGTTAGATGTTTTAGGTGACATCTTGGCTTCCGGATAGCGAGGTGTTACAGTTAAAACGTTAGAGCAAGGTAGATTATTTGATCGAAGGACTCGGTGAGCGATGGGCGAGGTTTGGGTGACCAAGGTGACAATGCCATTGATCACGAGATGGTCGAACAACAACAAAGGTTTCTTTTGGTTGCGTGAGAGGGCTTGGAGTTAGTGGATAAATACCACCTTTCTGCTTGTGGTGAAGAAGTTTCTTCATTGAACGATCCTTGACAAGAAAAAATTGCATGGAATTCAAGGAAAACATCATTGTTAGTAGCAAGACGATGAGCGTATAATTTTTTGAAGTTTTAGGAACATAAAGAACATATTTTAGAAGCGGTGTTTCATTAGGGTTTTAATCTTAGATTGACCAATATGAGAATATATGCATACGAGTCGTTAGCGGTTTGCACTTGATCACGTCCATGATATTTCTCCCGTATGGTTAGCTTGTCAAGATCACTAGTTAGCTTGTCAAGATCACTAGTAATGTGATCCGTCACACAGGTGTCAATGTACCATGTTGAGTCGATGGAGTAGGAACTAGTAGAAGCTGTTGTAGCAACACGATTGTCTTCATGTTGATATGAGTCGTCAGGCGATGATAACACTTCAAGGACACATGTCTAGGTTTTCTACAAACGACATACCGATTTATTTCGAAGCACCTTTGTTCTTGGAGTAGTTGTGGTGGGTTGATTTTGAAAGCCTCCACTTGCTACTGTTCACCACTTCAATTTCCACAACACATGCCTTGCATACCCATGGTTACCCACTGAATGCGACATGTAACATCACGGCTTAGCAAAAGCCCAAGAGGTCACCTACAACTACTCCGCTACCAATCTTAAATAATAATTAAGTATTACTACCTTCTAAACTTCACGATAACATTCAACATTATGGTAATCATAAATTTCAGCAAGATGATTAATCATAATTCAACTATAATATGAACCAAATAGTAACCAAAGGCATCATAGGTAAATTTCAATTGAAATACATCAACTAGTAATATTATCAACCATATGGAACTAAGGGAACCATAATTTATCTACTTATTACAAGTACAAATGAATGAATTATGAAGTGGAGTGAAGTGCTACACAAAAGTAAAAGTTCCATATTCTACTTCCACTCCAAAGTATGCCATCATCGATGTTCACCTAAAACAACAAATAAACAAGAGTGAGTCCAAGACTAAGCAAGTACAAAGAAAAATAACAACGAAGCATTATCTTATCAGCAATTTATTCTCATTATCTCATAACACAATTTCATTTTCATGAATGCAATGCAACTCATGCTCATGCCACACTTCATACCTTATCTGGTATAGTGGAGTGTAACACGCATCAGTGTTCACTCATGCCCGCATTATAAAATGTAAGGATCCATTATCCATCCTTTTTCATACTGGGCATCTCATTGTCCATATCTTATATATGGGATCCCATCCACTCCGTGGGTCAAATCTTTCCAACATGAATGCTTAGTATGCAATGCAACGAATGACCATCGTTCTTTTCCGTAATCATAATAAATTATTGAAAACATATGAGCAATATGAAATAAGCATATCACGGTGAATAATCATGACAAGCATTCCTCTAGCCAAATGAAAATTCAAACATTCAATATCATTCTACATGTACTTGCCTTTCTAGTTGTGACGATTGGAGTAATGAGAGGTGATACCAATCTCGAAGCCACTCGCCTCTGACAAAACCCGACTCAACATATCTCGGTAATACAAATCAACGCCTAATCTACAACGCTACTCTACGCTCTCCAAATCCACAATTTTCCATCTTTACACTACAACACAAAGCCCTCTAGAGCGCTTATTTTATGGGTTAAAGATATTTTCAATTATCTCTATAGTGTCGTAGAGTCATTTTTGTGAAGTGTCTCTAGAGTGTCTCCCCACGTCTGATGTCAAAGATCGTAGAGACGTATTTTTAAGTGCGTCTACAATGATATGAGTCGTTTAGATTGCGTCTCTGCAAGCTTAGCGGCCTTTCATATATGCATTTCCATATCGTTTCTACTCTCCTAGTGACGCTTTATTGTGTGCCAAGAAACATAGATATGCATTCATAGGCGTATTTAGATTGAGCTAGAGATGTCTATTTTTATTTTGTTCTGTAGAAATATTTTATCACTAGTTAAACTACAATGATTCGGGATATAGTATCACATATTTTCAAAAGAAGTTTTAGATATTAGGTAAAGCCATTTGAAATGTAGAATTACATTATCGATATATAAAAACAGGAAGAAAAAAACATATACAGTTCTGAATTGAATCGAGTTAACAAGCCGAATCTAGCATCCACATACATTGCAAACACACCACAAAAATTCCTACAAATCCTACAATTGAATCGGGTGACCCGGTGGCTGGGGGCAATGGCGTGATGGCGTTTTCACGGACAAAAAGCCTAATCCACCTCCAAATCACAAAGCCTAGTACTGTTCGTTGATAAACTTGTTTATTATGTACATAGAGCACATGTGTTTGCGAAATCCAAATAAAAATAATATAGGACTAATCCAAGACTAATACAAAGAATCGACTACTAAGATATTAACTATATCTTAACCGAGCGAATCTTGCTCACAAGAAAAATCTGACCTCATCAATATCCTCATTACTATAAATCTGTATTTAAAAGCTTGGCTCAAATTGCTATGGCATGCGACTGCATCATAGTCCCTATCTCGAAAGTCTTCATCGTTCTGTGTCCCTACCTGGATCCTAAAGTAATGTTGGTCGGCTATGACAGAAGAAACAACACCGATTTAGCGGATGATTTTCCCCATGAAATCACGGGACACAAAGCAAAGTATTATAAGCAGCTAAAATCTGGAGTAACTTATATGAAGATGCATGACATAATAGTCTGATTTTTTTAAGTATTTAAAAATTGACATAGGTTAAAGCTATGGCATCATTGTCCGATGGAAGTGGAAGTATAGGGTATAGCGGTTCCTTCAAAATGAGGAAAACTCTGTCATGTGCAACTTAATTTATTAAATTATCAAACATCACAGTGTGCTTCTTTCATGCAATAGTACCATGGAGAAAATTTTGCTGGACTAGTAGCATCGCTAACAAGTTTTAATTTATAAATTAATCATAAACAATGGTCATTTGTCCGTTAGTAAAACTTCAAAATTTGAGTAAGGTGACTATCACGATATGCTATGGAGTAAAGTGTGAGTTGGAGCTCAACATAAATTATACCATTCATCATTGATGGCATATGGTGGTAATGGTCTAATGATTGTTTGCATGCAACATTCTCAATCTGGGACACCTAATTGTTTGAAAACACACACATTATTGGCCATAGTTCCTTTTGACAAAGAGGTGAATCACATACAAAGAAGTCAATGATATGCATAATATACTTTTAGATATCAAAGAAGCCTTGATGAAGTTAAAAACATGTGTAATCACGTTCTCAAAGTAATCATCTTGTTGACTTTTACCCTTTTTGATGAGGGCATCCTTACGACACCTTCTCCTCCACCTAATGCTCAAGATATCGCATCGAGTTCTGGTGGGCCAATTATAAGAGCACGTGTCAAGAAACTACAATCTCACGTGAACTTGCTCCTTAATGAATATGTCATTGATTTTAATGAAAATTTTATACTACCTAAAAATAGTGTTTTACTTGTGCTCGGGTTTGAAGATTCGGCGATGGGCGGAGATCAAGGATATGTGCCGTCATCCAAGGAAGACCATCAAATAAGGAGGTCAAGCGCTGATCTATGACCCATTCGGCCAAGGAGGAGGGCCAATGTCGTCGACTAGCGAGAGATCAAGGCCCAGCGGTCATGCACAAAGTCCATGTGGAGGAACGGGAAGGAAGCTCATTCTTCGGTGTGAATAGTGTAGGCCCATGAAACGATGCAGTCGTGAGCAGATTGTCACGCATGAGCGATAGCATATGCATGAATAGTACTATATGGAAAATTAAATCTTGAATAGTTCTTAGCCCAAGACTATATATTGAGGGTAGACCCCATTGTAAAGCAGAACGAGTTTATGCATAAGAATGTGAAACATAGCTATTGCTCATTCTTTCCTAAGCGGAGTTCATGAGGACTTAGCGAGAGAATTAGGCGATCCATTGTTGATTACGCATTTTAAGGTCAAGTTTGCTTCTGCTTTGAGAATTGAGAGCTTGGCGATCTCGCTCGTGGTCTAGCGGCGATCATCTGTGCGTGTTGGAGAATATCCATAGAGTTGCAAGTCAGTGCATTGGCGTGCGTGGTGTCTGTTGGCGGTGTTAGATCGTCAAGCACTATTTATCGGTTCTACTCGAGAAGATCGGGCCACCACGTATCATCGTGGTATCGATTCGAGCCACTCGGTAGAATCTCTTTTACCCATATTTTAATAGATTGTTTTTACTGTCCTATACACGAAAAAGCCACAAAAAAATATCGATCTTTTCTTGTTAGTTAATTTATTATTTTTAGTGTGTTTTGTTAGGTCTTAATCCACTCATTCATCGTGTTTAGTTCTTTGGTAGTGTTCCGTTCATGTCTCTTTGTTTCCCATTCCACAAATATTTGTGTTCGTTACTTGTTTTACTGTTTTGTGCAACTAAACATCGCTTATATCGATGGAGATTGCACGTTGTTTTCTTCTTGAACCTATCGGTCCATTGCGAACCTTTCGTACCTATTGAGACTAGCTTGTTGTTGTGCTCGAGGAATGCTCATAGGATTTTTGGGATGCAAGTTTTTGATGCGTGTGTGCCTTTGTTCAACTGAGACACTTTGTTCACCATAGTGCTGATTCACACCAGAACACTGTTCATATTAGAAGCCTTTGTTCATGCAGAGGCCGTGAGTCAAAGCAGCTGACCTTATTTGCTTAGTAAATTCGTGTGATTAGTAATGCTTTGGGCGTGGGTTCGCGTCCAAAGAAAGAAAACAAAATTTTAGCAAGGTGCTTGGCGTGAGTTCACACTTTGCTTAGCGTCGTGTTTGCACTATTTGGCGGGAGTTCCAAACAAAATCAGCATTGTTTATTAGTAGTGCTTGGCGGAGTTAAAAAAGAGTGCTTGGTGTGAAAAAAGCGACAGAAAAAAAGCGGAACAAAGGCAAAAGTTGACCAAAGTGTTATATTCTTATTTGGAGCATTGGTTATATATTTGTATCCGCTCTTTTGCGTGTACCATAATTTTGAGCAATCTTGTGCCCTCATATACAACTTTTGAGCACTAGCTAGCGTCTCTTCTTGAGCATTGTTGCAATCTGACGTTACGCCTCCATACAAAATTGTTCTTTTATCGCTCATTCCTTTGATTGCAATAGTCCCATTATCATTGTCGTGTGTTCTTTATCTATTCCTCACTTATATTTATCGATCGGCAATTAGGCATTGTGAGTCTACGTTTGAATTGCTACCTAGCTCGACAATCTTTAAATTACGAATTGTTAGGATTCCTCACCTAGCTCCACCTAAAAACATCAGTGTTATGTATTGGTATCGTTCTTAGTATTATTTCGCATAATCTGGGTTGGTGGTTCGTTGCTACGAGCGTAAGTTTTGCTACTCTTAATTTACTTGAACGGTGCAACTTGCATAGTTTGAGCGATGGTTGAGATTTTCACTTTTTTCCATATATTGTCACTTGGTATTTTTGCTCACATAACCATGTCGAGAAGTAGCGGGGACAAGGATGCGGGCGGTAACCTGCGATCAGATCACAGAATGCACTACCATACACTTGAGCCACGCTTGACGACCAGGTGAGGTCGACCGGTGCGGTGACCTTGGGCATGTCAAAACAACGGGCTGGTCTGGTCCGATTTCCAAAGGCTATCGTGTTGTTGGCGACAACCTGAAATGTCGCTCGATGCTGTTGCCAATCTCACGCTTGATGCATTTGGGTACCGTGGCGATGCGGTAGTATCACACCTCCGTCTGAGCGCGCGATGAGGCGGATGCGGAGGCTGTAGCGTGGCGGGCGAGGATGAACTCATGCGAGAACTTCGGCGAGCAGTGCTGCGCGTGTCGTGAGGGCTGTGGCGGACGATGTTGTTCTGGGGTCGCGATCGTCCCCATGCACTGGAAGCGGCGAGTGTCAATGGCGTTTGGAGGCGTGCCCATCCAGTGCCAATGATGGCGCTATGGATATGCGTGATATGGCACCTTTGGTGCCTACTATGGCGCCAAGGAGGAGGCCGTGGCAACGCCGCAGCTGCCGATGATGGCGATAGTCCGTGTTCGGCGACTATTTGCGCGGCGTCAATATAATCGATATCACGCAATCGCCGGTAGCGATGAGGACGCCGATGATCTGGATTACAGAGCCCAAGTTCATGATGCCGTCCTTTGAAGGTACTACAGGTAGAGATTTATCTCGCATGCGATTGAAAGTTGATAAGGCATTCGTTATGAACGCTATTACGATCGCGCAAATTGGATCTTGCGATTCTTTGCTTTGGGCGGATATGTTGCTACATGGTGGGGCGGCTGTGCACAGCGTATGGAAGCGACACGAGCCACGTGTTGTTACATGGGATGATTTGAGCGCCAGATCTTGCGCTTTTACTTACTACCATTACAAGCGCCGTTGCATGAGAAGGCTGATTGAGTTGAGGCGAGTTTGAAATCGGTTGATGAGTATTATATAAGAGATGGAAGCGATTATCATACATCTTTGATGTGTGAGAGAATGAGGAACAAGCGATGGCTTGCTTTCTTCTTTGGATGAATTATGCTATTCGGCGGATCGTTAACCATCATCAATACAACAACATGGTCGAGTTGATGCGCCGGGCGTGCAGGCTCGAAGCGAGTAATTGAAGATGCTAAGTATGCTGCAGCAGCGTTATTTAGCGAGCTTCGGCACCTTGCGTACAGCACGGCAGCTACGGCAGCCGCTCCATCGAGGCAATTCGCGGACGCAGTTCCGCACGAGAGGAAGGCGGATAGTACATGCCACCGACACGCGACCATCGGCATCCCGCTGCTAAGCGGCATCCTCGATGGGTTCTCGGGCCGTTCACGTGATATGACATGCTACAAGTGCAAGGGAGTTGGTCATTTTCAGAAAGATTGCCCAAATAATAAAGTTATGATACTACATTGATTGATATATTCAGCTAGTGATGAGGATGATACTACTCCATTTCTTGATTTTGCGGGCGATCTCATCGAGGATGAGATATTGGGTACATAGGCGAGTGCGCGGATGGAAGCATATGCTAGTGTGCACACCTCGTGTACTTAGCAGTGTCACACAAGTCGATCTACCGCACAGCTTGGTGCAATTTGTTTCAGGTCATGGGCGGCGGTTGGCGGTAAAGCGTGCAAAGTCATAATTGATGGAGGAAGTTGTCATAATCAGCGAGCAAGGAGATGTGTACAAAATTAGGCTTAAAATATTTACGCATCCTCATCCTTATCATGTGCGATGGTTGGCGAGGTGAAAGTCGGTCATATGGTGAAGGTGCACTTTAAGTGTAACCCGACCAGATATGACCTGGAATGCTACTAAACTAACCTTAGACAAACCTAACCAAGGTAATTTTAGTCAATTTCGTGAGAACCTCCCTTGTAGAGTTAACTACATGGAGGTTCCAACACCTGAATAAGTATTAATTAACTACACCACCATCCTAAGACATCAATAAGTATTCATAGCATATTAAATAGCTGGCAAAACCAAGGAGGTATGAAGTACCACTACTCATCATTATTACACTTAACATGTCGCATGATATAACATAACAAAACCTTTAAGTGACTTGCTCAATTATTAAATTACTGATGCAAGTTCATTCAACTTTATTTGATTCAGGGTGAGGTGTGTGTGAATATCAATCTACTCCCTCCCATGCATGATGTTCCTGGATCGGGTACCTAAAACAACAATAAAACAAGAGTGAGCCTGGACTCGCAAGTACAAAACAACGATTATAGCATCGATTATCCAAGCAAGAAACACATCAATAAGACATCTCACATGCAAATGCAATGCTCAAGGATCCTTTCTCTTTATCTTTCTTTGTGCATTACGGTAATGCAAAGTATGCAAATAATCGCCGCATACCCATGCTGTGCTGCGGCGCCGCGCCACGGACCAATTGCCCATTACTCCGCAAGTAATGGGGACCTCATGCTTACACTCCACGAGTGTGGGGATCTTGGACCCGTCACATTCATGGCGGGGATCTCAAAGGAAAACATACTTGGTCACCACGTGACCAAGCCTCAATATGATCTCAATATGCACATGCTCATCATTTAATCATCATCAAATTACCACAAGACAATAACATCATATGACAATAGAGCATGGACATAATTGAAACATCCACCAATCTTAACCAACATCATGCTAACAATCTCACTATGCCACCACATATCGAAAAAGCACACAAACATAACCAATCAATCACAACCACGAATCAAACAATGCACTTGCCTTAACCGCGAGAGAACGTGGGGCGTGAAGACGGTGATGCCCCAGTACCACTCTCCCACCTAAATCAATTAGGAACATAAACTAAGACCATAGTAATGAACCACAAGAATTATACAAGTAATCACATTAGCCATAACACAGCAACGCCATCCCGACTCCCAATTTCTAATTACTGATCTGTATCCTCTGTGAACAGTCATGATGTAAAATTCATATCTTTCCGTACAGTAGTCCAAATTAGGTGTTATAGGACTTCATTGAAAGGTAATTAAATTATCTAAATAAACTTAGTTGGGAGCCGTTTTGATTCTACCATCTACTGCCCCTAGCAAACCAATCTATCAGACATCAGAATTCACGTCGGGTTCTCTGGACAGTACACTAAAACCTCCATAACTTTTGCTACGAGAATCTAAATCTTGTGTTCTTTATCTCTATGAAAAGGTACATAAATTACCCACCTTTTTTGTTATATTGAGGTCCCCTGATTCTCCATTTAATTAGCAGTTCTAACCAGTTTTCTACAGACTGTCCAGAATCTGACAGAACAACAGGACAGCAATACTAGAAAATTCATAACTCCCAGACCGTTAATCGGTTTGGGTGATCTTGGCGGCCAACGAAAGCTAAGAACATAACCTACAATTCTCTAGGAGACCAAAACCTATGATTCGGCCTCTAACCACATGAAATTAACCCGCAAGCTTCTGGACGAATCTGCACGAACAGCAGGCAGATTGCAACCTAGCCAAAAACTACCCGATTACTCTTCTATGACTAATTACCCAACAACAACAACGCATTACCCTGATGCGCTGAAGTCATGAACCATGGATGGAGATCCCTCTTCCTTCTCTTCTCCTTCTCTTCTTCTTCCTTTCTTCTTCTTCCTTTCTTTCCTTCTTTTCTCCTCTTTGCATAGAAGGGAGGACATCAATGGAGCGCAAGGAGGAGGTGTTGGACCAAGGCGTCAATGGAGAAGGAGAGCGGCTCTAGGGAAGGAGGGGCAGGGGAGGGGCTCTAGGGTTTCAGCCGTCCTCCACTCTATCCCACTTGGCCGGCCTCACATGGGCCTCTGGGCTAAAGGCCCGAGGCCCGAGTTCTCCTACTTTATTTCTGTGCAGCGAACACTTGGAGTCGTAACTTTCTCTCCCAAACTCGTAATGGAGTGATTTTTGTCTTCAAATTTAGATAACTCATAGCACTTCAACTTTCTATTTGTGGAGTTTTTCTTAAAATGCCGTCTTCATTGCGAAATTTGCCTTGGAAGTTGACTCAGTTGCGGACCTTGATTCTCTGTACGACCTGCCTTGCGGGCCCCATATCTCAAACCTTAGAACTCCAAATTAGGTAAATGAGGACTCTAAATTGTACTATAGAAAATGATCTACAACTTTGTAGTTATGAGGTTTTCCATTCGAAGTCGTTCCAGTCGTGAAAATTACGTTGCAAGATGATTACAGATTCTGTCATGTTTCATGCGAGGCAAATAAGGGATATCTCAATCTCCTTATATTCTCTGTCTACCTAAACGGGATATTACATTCTACCTCAAAGCAGAATTCGACCCAATGCTGCTTGAAAGATCACCGGCTGAACTTAATAATCATTAACACGTCTTGGCGTTAACAAGTGCAGTTAAAGCTCGCGCATGCGAGTTTCCAAGTCCCAAGTCTCATCACACTCGGACCATAATGTATACCAACGTCTTACACCTCAATACTCGTCTAGACCTTTACAGTTCTCTCGACACACAAGACACAAAGGTAAGGTCTTACTCGTTGTGTGGTGTATCAAAACTCAAGCTTTGGATCTCTGGTACTCCTCAAGATCGAACTTACAAGGCGTTGAGTACTCGCACATGGGCTCGAGATAATCTGACGATCGCCAACCTTTAAAATTAAATCAATGTACCTTGGGCCAACCTTCCCTTGGTACTAAACCGGACATCCTACATACATCATACGGGACTCTTGTTCCAACTCTCAATCGAACTCCTCACGAAACAAGGATCACCTCCTTTAACGAGGACACACGCAGCAGAACTCGCTTTGAACAAATTCTCACATAAGCGAGTCAACTTAAAGGAAAGGATTATCATCGTAACCACGCATAAAACCAACTCCCGCTAAAGGGTCAAATCAAAATCGAAGATTTATCACGAAAACATTTCCACTTTCCATGTGGCAATTTGCGAATGAACGTCACTAAAGCCAAAGGGGAAAACACTTGAATGCCCAAATCAAAATTTTCATTTATTCCATCTCAACTGGAAAGAATCATACATGCCAACATAAATGCCGAGCTCAACTCGCGAAAGACATCCGTCAAAAAAACATAGCTCAAACAAGAATCAAGAAAACGTGTCTCTACTTGAGGAAGCATCAATTTCTCAGTTTCTCTTTTAGAAATAAAAATTTTCTCTCAACCTTTGGAATTCCAATTCATCGCATAACACACTAACTCATCTCTCTTAACTCGGCATTCTAAACGATATGCTCAAGTTGAAATACATCATCCACACCTCTGTATAGAGGCTCTATCGACTCCACCGAAACTTTCTCTCAACAACTCCTCTACCGACATAATTAATTTGACAGATGACTTCCAATGCATCCCAAAATAGATCTCACATACAAACACATCACCTCAATATTTTAAGAATAAACAACTCAAAATTCTCATTTACACAATCATATACTTCATCAAAGGGTTCTATCAATGATCATCCCATTGTTCGAATCCACTATTATTCTACTTCCTCTACACATAATCATTGGGCGACTCAAGGTCCTAGCAAAAGAATATGAAGCCCAAAACTATACTCCAAGAGTCCTACCATGAACTTCTCATATAGAAAATAGGAAACCTCAAATTAAATTCTAAAATTCTCACAATCCAAACATACTCGCGCATTGACATCAACACGAAAATATTTCTTCGATCCAATTATCTTTATCAAGATTCTAACTCTTAGAGAGTTACTTACTAAGTCCAAGTCTTTCTGGCAATAATCCAATGATCGACTATCTCATTAATCTCTTTAGCGGTCGATTACTTTGCTAATACTACTCTCATTACAACACCATCATAATTCATCTGCACAACCGTGCAAGGTACCTAATCGTGACACTCTAATAAATCGAGTTAGATTCCCCATCCTTTGAAAATTCTAATGTTCCACCGAATTGAACAATGGATCTTGGATCACAAATCTTCATAGGTTCTAATGGTTGCAACAATGCAATCGCCATTTGGCCTCCAAAGCAAACATTCTCGTATCAATAAAATTCTCTCCAAGAATTACACACGAAATTAGTTCATCCTTCAACGCTCCTCGATTAACTTACAATCCAAGGTCTCACAACCACATTGAAAAAACACTTGAAAACCAATGTGAAACGAATCGGTGGATCCTTCCTCAAAAGAAAAAGCAAATGAAGACATTTATTGCTTGAAGTAAACACCGGACCAAGGGAAATAGTCACTTAGGCAAAGAACTCGAAAAACATAAGAGAAAGTCAACAATCGAGGGCTCAAGCCCTCACGAAGCGAATACCACACCACAAAGAGGAAACGTAATGCCCTTTGAAAATTGATAAACCCTTATGGAACAATTGCATAAGGTTCAAGCACACTCAAACAAAGCGCAAAATGCGAAACGATTTAAATCTCAAGCACTTATACTTCACTCCTTCCTTTAACAAGGAAAGTTATTCTCTGTGATTACTACATCACTTTGCTAGCTTAACACATGATAGGCTCTTAAAACCCAAATCACAGGAACCACTTAAGAACCAATAAAATTCTTTCGACATGTCACTTGCTCGAATCAAACTCAATCACCACAACACTCAAGAGGTCCAAATAATCACAAACATAAAAATTGAAACACTTTTACTAAATCCAATTTATGAAAGACGATCAAATTACTTTATTTCTAAAAGAATCATCTCCACACACACAAGTCACAATCTCTTGCGATAATCTTACTAACATCAAGAATAATATACTCGAATACGAATATTTATCATCAACTATTCCATTAGAAAGCCCCCAAAGTTTCACCAAATTGTTTCATACTACCTTTTCATCCCATCTTCAAAGCAGTGTATGCAAAACCATACTACCCTACTACATCGACTTCTTAAGTTTAGAAGGGTCTACCACACAATTGAAAAGGTCCTACCAAAAATCTTTCATCAAGGCCACATTATCATCCGATGTTTTCACAATCATGCGGGCATAAGCCACCTATTATAACGTTTGATTCAACTTGTAGTGTTGCTCAACATCAAACTTCAACACACAACAGTTATACTCCAATCATTGTTATTATCCACTGGCTTCATTATGAAATCCAGTTGCTACCTACTTTTCTTCCCAAGTCATATGGATATTTACAAGCACATATTCAATTGTTCCTCCTCATATTTGGATTTCGGCAACATACCCTAAAACTTCAAAGATCGAAATCTTCTATCCATCAAAAGTCTCAACAACACTACAACCAAATTCATCGCGTCATTCTATATAGAAGAACTACATAGAACTCCTCCATGAATTCTAGATCCACGATATTCAATCCATTCACCCTGGTTGTTCACAAGTCCAATAACTAATCATACTAGGAAATATGTAAATCTAGCATTTCCTCTAGTTTCCCTTTCCACACATTTAAATTAATCCATGGGAACCAAAGAGCCCAACAAGTTTAGCAACCTAAACGATTTTAATGATCGAGACTAATTCATCAATGATCCATACTTCTTAATATCTATATTGACTCTAAATAGGTATGGACATACTCTCGTCGCTACTCATATATACTGGTTCATCAAGAACTAGTAGAAGACAACATCAACTTAATCAATTTTACTTCCAAGGTTGCTAATTAATATTAATTACGTTACCACACCAATGACTCAACTTGATACCCATGCCATAACGAGTTATTTGATTACAATCTCTAATTTAACCATAACAAGGCATCACAAAGGATTTTTAACAATTTCCACGGAAAAGAGATGCATTAAACTTCAACACTCGGAATAATCCAAAAAATACATAGAGCCAAAGCTTTCTCATGTTAACAAACTTGCATGAAACTCTCATTACCCAAACTTTCAAGCGAATACATGAGTCGTTCTTTTCAATGAGAAAGAAGAAACAACCATGGAATTATCGGTAATGCCAATTGAGGATGATCACAAATAGTAAAAACAACTCAACGATGGAAAACAATACTTGTTTGAGAGAACCATTAGAGACAATTGAAACACAACAATTAACATGAACCACGAACCCAAGAAAATTTCATCATCCACCACGAACAAGAATTTGCCAAGATTGAGGTCAAGAAAGAAATCAACTTTCTAAAACAGCTCACGCTCAACTCCCGCAACTAAGGTATTCGGGTAACTACTTTGTCGTCTACCACGAGCGGTGGTATAGCGACAAAGTCAAGGCCACAACCACGGCCTCCACTTCTTAACAACCATTATCGACCGCATAAACAATATAATCACATATGATCATACACGATCATCTCATGACAATCATAGAATAGATTCATAGATATAGAATATCATAACATATCATAGCATAGGCAAGAAAGATAGCACATAGGCAATTCAACAATTGCTCAACAAATAAAACATAACAACGGATAATGCGAAAGTAATGTAATTCCCAACCCCACCTCTGTGTACGGTGTGTCAATTTAATATTTTTCTATTAACCACGGATCTAAAGCCCGCTCTGATACCAACTGTAACATCCCAGCCAGACATGAGTCTGGAATGCTACTAAACTAACCTTAGACAAACCTAACCAAGGTAATTTTAGTCAATTTAACAGAACCTCCCTTGTAGAGTTAACTACATGGAGGTTCCAACACCTGAATAAGTATTAATTAACTACACCACCATCCCGAGACATCAATAAGTATTCATAGCATATTAAGTAGCGGCAAAACCAAGGAGGTATGAAGTACCACTACTCATCATTATTACACTTAACATGTCGCATGATATAACATAACAAAACCTTTAAGTGACTTGCTCAATTATTAAATTACGATCTGAAGTTCATTCAACTTTATTTGATTCAGGTGAGGTGTGTGTGAATATCAATCTACTCCCTCCCATGCATGATGTTCTGGATCGGTACCTAAAACAACAATAAAACAAGAGTGAGCCCACAGATCAGCAAGTACAAAACAATGATTATAGCATCGATATCCAAAGCAAGAAACACATCAATAAGACATCTCACATGCAAATGCAATGCTCAAGGATCCTTTCTCTTTATCTTTCTTTGTGCATTACACGGTAATGCAAAGTATGCAACCCGCCGCGCATATTTCCATGCTCAGGCGCGCACGCACAGGGGACCAATTGCCCATTACTCCATGAAGTAATGGGGACCTCATCCCACACTCCACGAGTGTGGGGATCTCGAGCCCGTCACATTCATGGCGGGGATCTCAAAGGAAAACATACTTGGTCACCACGTGACTAAGCCTCAATATGATCTCAATATGCACATGCTCATCATTTAATCATCATCAAATTACCACAAGACAATAACATCATATGACAATAGAGCATGGACATAATTGAAACATCCACCAATCTTAACCAACATCATGCTAACAATCTCACTATGCCACCACATATCGAAAAAGCACACAAACATAACCAATCAATCACAACCACGAATCAAACAATGCACTTGCCTTAACCGCGTAGAGAACGTGGGACGTGAAGACGGTGATGCCCCGTACCACTCTCCCACCTAAATCAATTAGGAACATAAACTAAGACCATAGTAATGAACCACAAGAATTATACAAGTAATCACATTAGCCATAACACAGCGCCATCCCGACTCCCAATTTCTAATTACTGATCTGTATCCTCTGTGAACAGTCATGATGTAAAATTCATATCTTTCCGTACAGTAGTCCAAATTAGGTGTTATAGGACTTCATTGAAAGGTAATTAAATTATCTAAATAAACTTAGTTGGGAGCCGTTTTGATTCTACCATCTACTGCCCCTAGCAAACCAATCTATCAGACATCAGAATTCACGTCGGGTTCTCTGGACAGTACACTAAAACCTCCATAACTTTTGCTACGAGAATCCAAATCTTGTGTTCTTTATCTCTATGAAAAGGTACAGAAATTACCCACCTTTTTGTTATATTGAGGTCCCCTGATTCTCCCTTTAATTAGCAGTTCTAACCAGTTTTCTACAGACTGTCCAGAATCTGACAGAACAACAGGACAGCAATACTAGAAAATTCATAACTCCCAGACCGTTAATCGGTTTGGGTGATCTTGGCAGCCAACGAAAGCTAAGAACATAACCTACAATTCTCTAGGAGACCAAAACCTATGATTTGGCCTCTAACCACATGAAATTAACCCCGCAATCTTCTGGACGAATCTGCACGAACAGCAGGCAGATTGCAACCTAGCCAAAAACTACCCGATTACTCTTCTATGACTAATTACCCAACAACAACAACGCATTACCCTTGATGCCGCTGAAGGTCGCGAACCATGGATGGAGATCCCTCTTCCTTCTCTTCTCCCTTCTCTTCTTCTTCCTTTCTTCTTCTTCCTTTCTTTCCTTCTTTTCTCCTCTTTGCATAGAAGGGGGGGGGGGAGGACATCAATGGAGCGCAAGGGGAGGAGGTGTTGGACCAAGGCGTCAATGGAGAGGGAGTGTGGCGGCTCTCGGGGGGAAGGAGGGGCAAGGGGAGGGGCTCTAGGGTTTCAGCCGTCCTCCACTCTATCCCACTTGGCGGCCTCCACATGGGCCTCACGGGCTAAAGGCCCGAGGCCCGGGTTCTCCTACTTTATTTCTGTGCAGCGAACACTCGGAGGTCGTAACTTTCTCTCCCAAACTCGTAATGGAGTGATTTTTGTCTTCAAATTTAGATAACTCATAGCACTTCAACTTTCTATTTGTGGAGTTTTTCTTAAAATACCGTCTTCATTGCGAAATTTGCCTTGGAAGTTGACTCGATTGCGGACCTTGATTCTCTGTGCGACCTGCCTTGCGGGCCCCATATCTCAAACCTTAGAACTCCAAATTAGGTAAATGAGGACTCTAAATTGTACTATAGAAAATGATCTACAACTTTGTAGTTATGAGGTTTTCCATTGAAGTCGTTCCATCGCGAAAATTACGTTGCAAGATGATTACAGATTCTGTCATGTTTTAAATGCGAGGCAAATAAGGGATATCTCAATCTCCTTATATTCTCTGTACCTAAACGGGATATTACACTTATACCTAAATCCTTTGTATGGCCAATGTTGATATTGAATCAAACATATTGTCACCCTAGATAAAACCTGATTGATACAATAGTATGAGCTAGAATCATTTGAAAAATATATTGCTTAGTCATGCTTATAGATCAAACTTGTTTTGGGATATTTCAGCTAAAAATCAATTGTTGTTTAATTGTACCCTTGGCATTGGTGTGTCATGGGAGTTTTATAAATGACTTTGGAAAATAAAATAAAATGATGGGTTTGGACTTGGTAAATGGATGATTGGTGGGTGCAAGTTTATGCAGAGAGCTTAATCTGGTTAGGTTTAAGGCACGAGGGTTACATTGGAAGTTGCCCAAGTCGATTCTGGACCGGTCTTGAGCGCATGATGCTCGCCTTACCGTACTACCACAAGTCTAGAATGGGACAGATTTGGCTAAATAATTTGTGATGTCTTAGTGTCATTTGTGCTATATTGTTGGTGTGGGCGTTGGTCAGACAGTAGTCCCACCTGGCGTAAGAGGGGGCTCCCGGAGGATGGTTAGTCAATGGCGTGAAACCTTAGCGGGTATAAATACATTAAGATAGGACATTGTAAAGGCTTCATGATAATCACTTAGTCGCACATCTACGGAAGTGTGTGAGCGGACAGTACAAGCTGATTATCTCTTGTGGGTAAAGTTTTACAACCTCTACAGAGTGTAAAACTATTCGAATAGCCGTGTCCACGGTTATGGACATGCTAGTAGAACTACTCAAAGTTAGACTTTGGTTTTGTTTGAAAAAGACTTCTTCAAAACTGGTTTATCCAAATGGGAATTGGGCAGGAAGCCATGTGATAGGAGGGTATCCTTCACTATTCTTGTGTGAATGTTATCTAACTATAAAGCGAGAATTTATAAAATAATTTATAGTTATAGAATAAGCGCTTTGGAACTTAGCACAAGTATTTAAAGAAAATCTTGCTTTATGCAAATCAACCAATAAGCCATCCTTTGTTACATCCATGTATGCATGTCATTCTGTTATTTGTCGGGTATAACTTGCGAGCACGGAAGTTGTGCTCATACTTGCTTTGTGCAAACAACATTTCAGAGGAGGAGGACTTTGCTACGAGTGTGGATCTCGGCGACTAGGTCGCTACCCGATCGATTACTGTGTGGCGATTCTTGGACCCTACTACTTCTTCGTCTTCCACTTTGTGTTCTTAATTCTTTGTTGTAAGCCTCTTTTTTGTAATAAACTCGTGATTATTAATAAAGTATGATATGTATTTGTTACCACATTTGTTTCTTGTGTGAACTAGCTACGATCATGGGACTAGTTCGATTATGCCTGAGGATGCAGGGTGTTAATTCCAGTGCGACACTCGGCAACAACGGCCTTGTCGACCAATGTCCGGAAGTCGGAAATCAACAATAGATAGCTTGTCCTGCGGCTCCTCGGACAAGCCATCCAAGAACTTCTCACGCTTGCGACATCGAGACACCTCCTAGGAGCATAGCGAGAGAGATAGTTGAATTCATGGAGGTACTCTGTGACCGTCTTGCGCCCTTACTTGGCGCAGAAACTCCTTCTTCTTGACTTCGTCACGTCGGCAGGGGGCGTGAACCCATCGAAAGCGTTACAAAACTCCTCCCAAGTGATGGCTTGGCCCGCGAGTGCATGGCGAGAAATTCTCCCACCATGAGAGCGCTGCCCCCGAAGTTCATGAGAGGTGGCGCCTTCTCATGATCACGCACGAGCAATGTCGGTTTCCTCTCAACAAGAGCGAAGCCAATCGTGCGTGTGAGGATCTTCCGATCGAGAAAAAGTAGGTGGCACATATGCGAAGGAACTGAAGAGTCCTCCCCCATGTTGTTGGCCACCACCTCCTCCAGATCTAGAGGCGCGAGAAAGAGCGGAGGTATTACGAGCAATAACCTCTAGGATCATTATCGATCCATTCGGTTCGCTCAATCGGCGAGAACTTTAACCATCGTTGGAGGCGGAGCTCCTCATCATGATCGTGAGTTGACCATGACCACTTTGGGTTCTTCCGGCCATCATGTTACGTTGAAAAGGGTTAGCATCAAAACCGAAAACTAGATGTGACAAGTAGCGGACGGAGAAGCCATCGACTAGGAAAATGAGATATTACCCTAACTCGAAAGCAATACATCTAAATAACAAGGAAATGAACTCCAAATATTTATACAAGGCGTAAGATCAACTGCAAAAAATCATAAGACATAAGCTCAACTTCTCGTCACGACTAACTCGTATTGAAAAGGCAGTGTCGGTTGAGAAGAAAAAGCTAGAACACAAGTCAAGTCCTATCACATCTAACGTGCATGGTAAAAACTATCTAAGGGTGCTTTAGGCCTGGCCAACTAATATCACATGTTACCCTTTCATTCCCATGAGTTTTAGTGGAATTATTCTCTCATTTTAGCCCTAGCGACGAACTAAGTGCTTGCTGTCGAAACTTGTGCTTGCTGTCCAAAACTTGTAATTGACCTTGAGATGAACCTTCATAACATCCCAAATTTTGGGCTTGTGTTTCAAATGTAAGAAAATCAGTAGAAATTAAAACTTTTCTTACATCATGTATTTCTGTGGTGCCAAGAAATTCTTGTACAAGGAAGTGTGGAAATACATTGTCACAAGTCTAGTTGATCCAAATCTTGGCTTTCCAAAAACAATCTTGTCAAATCTTATGATCATCCTCTGGAAATATTTTTCCTAAGTCTCTGTGGTGGTATGTGACCCCTCTGAAAAATCTCACAATTTTTAGAAATTGTTTGAATAATTTTAGAGGCAGTCAAACCTGTTTGACTCTCAGTCAAACATTTAAACAGAGCCTTGCAGAATTTTTGGAAATTTATTCACAGCATATAAATCTCTGAAAATTTTACACAAGGTTGATATCTGAGTTAGCAAGCTCCTGTAAAATTTTCATAATTTTTGGAGTTATTTTGCTACCTCAAATAAATCTTTCAAAGTCTCTGTTCCTTTTCAAAGTCAAACTTGGTTTACTGTTACTCGGGTTCGAGTCAGACTCGGGCTCGAGTCAATCGACTTGGTCCAGTCAACTAAGCGCACCGAGCCACTCTTTAAAACGCGCGTGCGATATCGACCGTTAGATCTAAATCGCACGGCCCGCGCGCGCGTATCGCTTCGGACCTTCCGGTTGCAAGATTGAAGGTCGACCGTTAGATCGCAATCCAACCGCTGTGATTCCCCGAACCCTTCGGACCCTCCGGTTGCATTTTGAACTGAGCCGTTGGATTAAGATCCAACGCTCGCCTTCTCGTTGTAATTTGAGTTTGCAACGTGGTGCAATCTGAGCCATTCAATTCTAATCGTCGGGTTCACATCCTCTCCGTTGTGTTTTAAAGCCCGTGGCGTGGCGCTTCCATGGCCGTCCGATTTAAATCGTAGGGTTGAGAATCGCGAGCCTTTTGCTTGGTCTTCTTCAACCTTGAGCGTGCGTGTCTGGTAGGGTTATGGAGGTGTCACCTCATGCTTCCTCTACGCCGTCCTAGTGCAGTGGGGTCGTGGGAGACATAGTCGGCCATGCCATGCCCTATTTCACCAACTACCATCTTTTCCTTGTCACCGCACCTTGTGCTTTGCGTTTCTTGCGCCCGAGAGAGTGGTGCAAACCTAATGCTTTCAAGGCTTTATAAGCACCCTCATTGCTTCCTAGTATCTCTTTAGACCACCACCAAGCTTCACTCACGGCATTGGAGCTTAATACCTCAAAAATGGCAAATCGCCATTGTTGACCGTGAAGCTCCATTGGTGTTCTTGGTGTCCCAGTGGTCCTCCTTCACGTTTCTTTGCCTAACCTCGTCTATTTATCACCTTGAACATTTCCCTCACTTAATTTTGGATTTGATTCTCGGAATTGTCCAATTTGGGGTTTGTTCAAATTCGGCGGTGGTCATCTTCTTCCTCAGGCTTCGGTGAGTGCTCCATTTTCCAATTCTTTGCTCATGTAACCACGAATCATTATGAAGCTATCTTGAGCTTTGTATCACTCATTTGGCTCGAGGTGTCATTTTGGGTTTTCTTCTTCAAGTCCGTGAGCTTCCACCGTGGTCAAGCTTCTCCGACCGTCCTGAAGCCTCTTCTCGCTAAGGTAGCTTCTTATTAGTCCTTAGAAGCCATGGCACCGCTTCCTTGGACCGCATGGCCGAGCTTTCGCTATTTTCATGTTTAGCGATAAAGCTCCGTTTTCATTCCGGCTAGCGGCGTTCGATCCTCGCGTGGCGAGAATGCTACATTAGACTCGTTGTGCTATTGCGATTCCATTTTAGTACTTGGTGGCGCGCGCGGCGATGTCGCGGCGATTAGCGTCAAAGACACTCGGGTTTTGCGGCCTGACGCTCCGTTTCGTCACCTAATTAGGACACATTAATTGCTGATCATTAGTATTAATGGTGTCTTAATCTTTATTATTGAGCCAGCGGCCGGTGGGCCCAATGTCCTTTAAATCGATCTGTTTCACCCGCCTTGTTCAGACACCATTAATGCTTAATCATTGATTAATTAGAATGTCGGCATTAAATCGTGATCGGAAACCTCCTGCGAGTCGTTGACTTGTGGGCGAGGGATTAAAATCAAATCTCATGATCATTAGAGTATATTTAATGTCAATCATTAGAATCATTAAATTGGTCTTAACCGCTTTGTAGTCGTGACTTGTGGGCCCGTGCGCGTGCACGTGGGTTAAAGCGTTGCGGTCATGACCGAGTCAGCGACATACGGTCCCACGTGTCGGCATCTTCTTTTTAATCTGCGATCATCATCCACCGTTCATTTTAGATCTGCGGTCTTGATCGTGAGTGCGTCGGACCATCCGGTTCCCCTCATCATCTGGGCCGTCGATCTTGCGATCAATGGCCGAGATCGTGTGTGCAATCGGACAATCCGGATTGTTGGTGCGTTACGGACCGTCCATCGCCGTCTGCGGTGAGATTGGCCAAGCCACGCACCGTCCGGTTGCTTACACTGTGTGAGCCGTTGGATCTTGATCCAACGGTGGGTTCGATGAGGTTGGCGCGCGTGCGTTGTTTTGTGGCGTGGCCGTAGGATTTTCGATCAAGGGTGGAGAATTGTCCACGTCGTTTTCTTGTTAGGGATGTTACGTAATTCGGTAAGTAATTGTTTTACAAGTGAAAATTGTTTAAAAACTTTAAAACTCATAACTAATTCATTTTAGCGCTTTTGGTTATTTCCAACCGTAATAAATCATGTCATCACTTTAGCTTATTATAAAAATGGATTTAAGCATGTTCCAGTAGTAGAAAATTATATAACTAGGAATAACTTGATTCCTGTCATTTTGAATATTCCAGAAAATGAATAGAACTTTAGAAAATGCATATCTTGCTCTGTGTATGTCCAAAATGAATGATTCCAATTTTGATAAATTTGTTATTAACCTAATGTTAATATAAAAATGATGGTAGGTCCTAGATTGTAACAGAAACCTTGATTAATGATTTAGTACCTATTTCTAGCATTTAGAAAATTCTGGGAAGCTTATAAAATGCACAATTAATTCTCTGTAAATGCAGAATATATTTGATAAATTCTAGAAAATCCTCTGTTGGTATACTTCCTTTGTAAATTTAGTTTTGAACATATGTGTGCTCTGGAAAATGCACTATGCTAATTTTGCATCTTGAAAAATCATAACTAAATCACTTTAACTCCAAATGACCTGAAATTTTATATGGGTTACCTCCATACCAGTAGGTAGCTACCATAAAAATTTCAGCTTCAAACCTTTCTAGAAAATATTTTTGCTACAGTGCTAATTATGGTAAAGCGAGTTTTAAGTAATATCTTTTGCACCACAAATCCAAATTAGGTTTTCAGGTTTCTATGCGTAGGTATATTCATATTCTACCTTGTGTATAAAATTGGTTGCCTTTGGATGATTTTTGCTTGCTCGTTTGTTTTGTGTGTCCGTCTTATTGGTTGTTCTTGGTTCTTTTGCCTTTCGCTTAGGATTCGACATTTGCGGTAATCCAGAACGATCCTCCGCAACAAAGCGAAGCGGCAAGAAGGCAAGCAGTTTGATCATTTTAATCCCAGTATTTTAAGTATTTATGTTGATTACAAATTCTATGTATGCATTGCTACTTTGTTTTAATAGTTGGCCTAGTAGATGCATTTCCTTAGCAAATGATTATCCTCTACTACCATGAGCCTAGGTTATTCTTGTGATTTAGAGCTCGTTGGATGAGCTCTTGTCACTTAGTAGTTGCGAATTAATTGCTTAGCCATGTTTAGTTTTCGGTAGAAATGGCGGTTATCGACTTGTCGATAACCTTGATCACCTAAAACTTATTATCACTTATGATTTCACCTTGTGCCTTGTCTACTTATGAAAACTAAAGCGAAAACAAAATGATTTAGACTTGGGCACAATGGTAAGATGGTGTGATTGTGGGGTGTGGCGGAAGGGTGCCGGGTCAACAAGGACCGAACATCTTGTTACACTAAACCAAGCATTTTGTGCGTGCTAACCACACTAGAGGGTATGGGACCTCTCTTGAATTAGTACTTTGGGAGGCATTAATTAATGAGTCATTGTTGTAGTTTATAGAGAAAAGGATCACTAAGGCGTGACCGGGTGGTTCCTTTCTAGGTCCTCCACCCGACGAGGGTCTCGTAATGTCCAGGCTAGTAACTATTGACTCCGGCTTTGCTTGACTCCACCACAACGTATGGTCCTAGTGGTCCATTCTTTGGTGGTCACTAAGGGTTAACCCATCGTGCGACTCTTAATTAACGCATTCCATTGGAAACGTCTCGTAGGACTTAGCCGTCTTGCATACCAAAGGAAGTGTGCTTAATAGCTTGGCAAAAAGCGGTGCGAAGTGTGGGTACATTGGTACACCTGCGGGAGTTTAAAACTATTCGAATAGCCCCGTCCTAGGTTATGGACACGCTTGGCAAGGTCTTTCAAGAGTTAGACTACAACCTTTTAAATTAAAACTTGATGGGTGGTACGAATCAGGGATTCGTGCTATGTTGTGGTGACTATTGGGATAGTCACTTCCAGGTGATTACTTGTATGTATCTGTACTTACTGTTACTTTGATAATAAAACTGATTTGCAAACTTGCTTTTAAAATGTATTACATTATTGCAAATAAAGTTGGCTTCATGCAAAATGAGACATACAACCTCCACCTAAATAAGCTTGCATGTAGTTTATGAATAGGTGCATATTCCACACGTCGATCTTGCGGGTACAAAGACAATCTTTGTACTCGAGATGCTATGCTTAATTGTTTTGTTGCAGAGGAAGAAGGTGAGCTGAAGGGCCTCACTTACATGGTGTGTTGTGGTAGCTAGGGGCGACTAGCTTGGCGGCCCGGTCGGTTGCCTTGTGGGTGTGTGGCTAACCGGTCGACTTTTGTTCTAGCCATCTTATGGCGCTCTTGCTTCCGCTGTCATTCTTAATGTTATTTGGCCGGTCGGCTCTCTTTTGTAATAACTCTACTTTATGTCGTTGTTGAACTTAGTGATATATGTTGTATGGAAATGATGTGTAATTTTGTGATGATGTGCATATGTTGCAATGCAGGAAACATATGTCCATCGAGGCTTAGAATGTTTAATTAGTAATGCTAGAACCATTTGGAGGTTAAGTGTTACTAGTTAAATATTAGGGTCCTCACAAAGTTGGTATCGAGCCATCTTGACCGTGAAACCCCTAGCTTGGTCGTCCCTAGTATATTTTGGAAACTTATTTTCCAATATTAGTGCTTTCTGAAAATCTTAAGGAAGTTCTCAGATTTTACTTCTCATCTATCCTAGTTTGCTCATCTCACCTCATTCTAAACTAAATTTGAAAGTGAGTTTTCTCTCATCTTCTTTCAAAAGATAGTTGTTTATCGAGTAGATTGGTTTGGGAACATCATGAGAGTTGTAAAATAAAAAGTATGGCTGTTTTGAGAAGATGAGGAGTGCTGGGAGCTACAAATTTCGCCAAAAGTAAATGGGAAAATCTGGACAGCTAGCATTTAGGCGATAAAAGTGCTGAAAATAAGAGGTTAAATCCACTAAAATTTGTGGGAAAAAAGGGTAAGAAGTGATATGAAATTTAGTTAAATACCCATACTCTATTAGGTGGTTATACCTTGATTTTGGACTGTTTTGAGTCGATTTTAGTTCTGAAATTTAGGATCTTCTCAAATGATTACTCGTTATTCCATACGAGTTAGTCATGACAGAAGATGGTTGTTATCTTTATGACCTTGCTGCAATTTTATGTGGTTATTTGAGCCTTTGAAGATTGTTTTGTTAAGTGGTTAGTAGTTTTCTTTGTCTCCTGTTCGGAGTTGTGTTTTAACCTATTTTGTGGAGCAGGATGACAAGACTCCACTCATGTGTCAGTAAATTGGTTACGATGAGAGCTTCCCCTCCTCAGACCATGGTGAGGTTACGGCTCGGTCGGCGGAATCGCATGGACGGACCGGATCTTGGAGGTCATTCGAGGAACACCTCCGCTCCCACTGCGCCGGGGATCTCGGAGGTGGTGGCCACCGTCTCGTGGTGGGCTTGCGGAGTTTCTCCGTCGCAGCCACCCACTTTCTCTCGATCGGAGGATCCACTCGACGCGGATGATTGGCTCGTCTTGTTGGCGAGCTCAATATCGCCGATGCCGGGCGAGGGGCGGGCACTCTTTGCATCCCATCGGCGAGGTGCGGCACTCTCTTGGTGGGAGAACTTTCTCGCCATGCGGCCCGCGGGACACGTTGTCTCGTGGGATGAGTTTCGATCTGCTTTCCGTCGGGCCCACATTCTGATGGCTGATGAAGCTCAAGAAGAAGGAGTTTCTTGCGCTTAGCGGGCGCAAGTCTGTCTCGGAGTATCTTTACGAGTTTAACCACTTGGCTCGTTATGCTCGGGAGGTGGCCTCTAATGAGGCTAAGCGGAGAAGTTCATGGATGGGTTGTCAGGAGGAGCGGGACAAGCTATCTATAGTGGACTTTGCTGATTTCGAGACCTTGGTGGACAAGGCCATCATCGCCGAGCACAAGGCGAGAGCGCTGGGCGAGTCCCGCAAGCGCAAGTGGGAGGCCCAGCGGTCTGCACAGGCCGGCCTCGTTCGTCCCCGAGTTGGGCCCACACCAGGGGCTCGTGCTTTGGCTTCACCACCGCCAAGGCCGTCGGCACCAGTTGCTCGTCCCCCGCAGGCCGTGTTTCAGCCACGTGCACCTGCGACCCAGCAGCAGGTTGCGCTCCGCAACCCAGCTGCTGATGTTACCTGTTTCGCCTGCAACAAGAAGGGCCATTATGCTGGCGATTGCCCTCGTGAGGATCGAGCCCTCGTCCTAATGGAGGACGCGGGCAAGAGTGGTCACCACGACCAGAAGACCCGGGCTTGGGAGCGGCCGAGTCAACCATATCTCTGAGGAGGCACGGGGCGCCGGCGTGGTGTTGGGTGCGCTCCTTGTTAATTTACATCACTTTCTGATTTTATTTGACTCGGAGCTTCGCATTCTTTTATTTCGAGGTCTTTTCTTTTTGATTGTGGACTTCTTTGTGTTCCTTTGGGATTCCACTGCGATTAAGCTCTCGGGTTGGGTTGAGAGCGACCAAGTATGCCGGGATGTTCCTATCCACATCGAAGGAGTGGGATTCTTGGCGAATCTTATCCTACTCGACTCGACGCGCTTGGATGTGATTCTTGGCATGGATTGGCTGTCCCAACACTTGGGGCAAATCGATTGTGCCGGGAAGATTGTCTACCTCACGATCCTTCCGGGTGAGCAGGTTGGGTTTCGCGCAGATTGCGAGCCCCATCTCTATGTCCTTGAAGCAAAGCCAAAGCGTGGAGATTCGCGACGTCCCCACCGTGTGTGACTTGCGGATGTCTTCTGAAGATTTACCGGGGATGCCTCTGTTCGCGATCGGAGTTCGTGATAGAGTTGCTTTGCCAGTCGCCCTATTTCTAAGAGGCCGTATCGCATGCCTCCTAATGAGTTGGAGGAGTCAAGAAACAAGCGGGTGAGCTGCAAGAGAAGGGTTTCATCCGTCCTAGCTCATCTCCTTGGGGTTGTCCGATTATCTTTGTAAAGAAGAAGGACAAGACCTGCGCATGTGTTGATTACCGTCAAGCAATGAGGTGACGGTGAAGAACAAGTATCCTTTGCCCGCATTGATGACCTTTTACCGATCGCTTGGCCAGAACACGAGTCTTCTCAAGATTGACTTGAGGTGGGCTATCACCAAGTCGAGGATCGGGGCCGAGGATATTCCTAAGGCGACTTTTGCTACTCGTTATGGCCTTTACGAGTACACCGTCATGTCTTTTAGTTTGACTAATGCTCTGCTTTATTCATGAACCTAATGAATTCGGTATTCATGGAGTATTTGGATAGGTTTGTGGTGGTATTCATCGATGACATCCTTATCTACTCCAAGAGCGAAGAAGAGCATCTTTGAGCATCTTAAGCTTGTGTTGGGCAAGGCTGCGTGAACACCAGTTGTATGCCAAATTCAGCAAGTGCGAGTTCTGGTTGAAGGAAGTGGCATTCTTGGGCCATGTTCTTTCAGTAGGAGGTGTGTGTGGATCCTAGCAAGGTCGGTGATGTGCTATCTTGGGTCACCAAGTCGATCACCGATGTGCGGAGTTTTCTTGGTTTGGTAGCTACTATCGCGCTTTATCGAAATTTCTCCAAGATTGCGAAGCCTATGACCGAATTGCTTAAGAAGGACAAGAAATTTGAGTGGTCAGCTGCTTGTGATGTGAGTTTTCGGGAACTCAAGAAGCGGTTGACCTCGACCCGAGTGCTTGTTCTCCACGATATTCACAAGAGCTTGATATCTATTGTGATGCTTCTCGTCGAGGTCTTGGTTGTGTTCTTATGCGGGAAGGCAAGGTTGTGGCCTATGCATCGCGCATTGAGGCCCCATGAACTCAACTATCCTACTCATGACTTGGAGTTAGGCTGCTGTGGTCCATGCACTCAAGATTTGGCGGCATTACGATTGGTAACCGTTGTGAGGTGTATTCCACCACAAGAGCTTAAAGTACTTGTTCACCCGGCCGATCTGAACCTCGGGCAAAGAAGATGGTTGGAATTGATCAGGACTATGACATGGGCATTCGGTACCATCGGGCAAGGCCAACGTCGTTCGGATGCACTCGGTCGGAAGGTGTATTGCAACATGTTGATGCTCCAAGCGCAGACTGCTCTCATTTAAATTTGGCGCCTTAATTTGGGTTTGATCGAGCACGGTTCCTTGCCGTTGGTTGTGCAACCAACCTTGGTGGACCAAATCAAGGCGCATGTGAACGAGATGTTGGTGTGAGCGGATCAAGCGAGAACATCAAGGATGGGATAGCGGTGCTTTTCGGAGGATGAGCATGGCGTTGTGTGGTTTTAAGCGCGTCTTGTGGTCCCTAAGGTCATGGAATTGCGGGATTTGATTCTCGCGAAGCCCATGATTCTCCTTTGTCTATTCATCCGGGGCTACTAAGATGTATCGGGACCTTCGTCGAGATTTCAGTGGACTCGCATGAAGCGAGATTGCGAGGTTCGTTGTTGAGTGCGGCGTGTCTTTGTCGTGTGAAGGCCGAGCATCGGCGTCCGCGGGTCTTCTTGACCTTTGCCGGTGCGAAATGGAAGTGGGATTCCGTTGGCATGGACTTCATCACGGATTGCCCGCTCGTCAAAAGGAATGATGCTATTTGGGTCGTGATCGACGGGTTGACTAAAGTGGCACATTTCCTTCTGTCAAGACTCGGCCGTGTGGGGCCTTTGGCGAACTTTATGTCTCGAGGATTGTGAGTCTTCACGGTGTGCGAAGACGATTATTTCGATCGTGGTGCGCTTTTCACCTCGCGGTTTTGGCATAGTCGCAGAGGCTATGGGGACCCGCCTTCATTTCAGATCTGACCTTTCATCCTCGGTGATGGTCGACGGAGCGAGTCAACCAAGTGTTGGAAGATATGCTCCGTGCTTGTGTTCTTTCCTATGGGAAGAAGTGGGAGAAATGCCTACCATTTGCCGAGTTCTCCTACAACAATAGCTTTGAGCCGATCTTGGCATGGCACCATTTGAGGCTTTGTATGGGAGGAGATCACGAGAACCCCATTGAACTGGTCGAGAAGCGGTGGCGGCGGTTCTTGGCCGGTTCGATCAATGAGGCGAAAGTCAAGTTCGATTGATCCGCGAGCATCTGCGCGCCCGATCCGGACAAAAGAGCTATGCGGATCGTCGTCGCGTGAGTTGAGCTTTGAGCCCAATGATTTTGTGTATCTCAAAGTCTCACCCTTGAAGGGCCATCGAGCGTTTTGGCATCAAGGGCAAGTTGGCTCCTCGATATGTTGGGCCTTACCGTGTCATCGAGAGAGTTGGAGCGATCGCGTCTGATTGGAGCTACCACTGCACTTGAGGTGTGCATGATGTGTTCCATGTTTCACACTGAAGAAGTGCCTCCGTGTCCCGTGAGGAAGCTCCATTGGAGGTTCTCGATGTGCGGGAAAGTTTGACCTACGCGAGCATCTGCTCGTATTCTTGAGAATCGAGCGGAGAGCGAGGAACCGTGTCATCAAGTTCCTTAAGGTTGATGGTCAAACCATTCGAAGATGAAGCAACTTGGGAGCGAAGATCGCCTTCGTGCAGATTTTCCTTCTTTCTTCTCCGAGTAAAGCGGAATCTCGGTCGAGATTCTTGTAAGAGGGGGAGAGTTGTAACATCCCAAATTTTGGGCTTGTGTTTCAAATGTAAGAAAATCAGTAGAAATTAAAACTTTTTCTTACATCATGTATTTCCTGTGGTGCCAAGAAATTCTTGTACAAGGAAGTGTGGAAATGCATTGTCACAAGTCTAGTTGATCCAAATCTTGGCTTTCCAAAAACAATCTTGTCAAATCTTATGATCATCCTCTGGAAATATTTTTCCTAAGTCTCTGTGGTGGTATGTGACCCCTCTGAAAAATCTCACAATTTTTAGAAATTGTTTGAATAATTTTAGAGGCAGTCAAACCTGTTTGACTCTCAGTCAAACATTTAAACAGAGCCTTGCAGAATTTTTGGAAATTTATTCACAGCATATAAATCTCTGAAAATTTTACACAAGGTTGATATCTGAGTTAGCAAGCTCCTGTAAAATTTTCATAATTTTTGGAGTTATTTTGCTACCTCAAATAAATCTTTCAAAGTCTCTGTTCCTTTTCAAAGTCAAACTTGGTTTACTGTTACTCGGGTTCGAGTCAGACTCGGGCTCGAGTCAATCGACTTGGTCCAGTCAACTAAGCGCACCGAGCCACTCTTTAAAACGCGCGTGCGATATCGACCGTTAGATCTAAATCGCACGCGCCGCGTATCGTGTAAATCGCCGGACCTTAGGTTGCAAGATTGAAGGTCGATCAGTTAGATCGCAATCCAACGTGTGATTCCCGAACCCTTCCGGACCCTCGGTTGCATTTTTGAACTGAGCCGTTGGATTAAGATCCAACGCTCGCGTACTTCGTTGTAATTTGAGTTTGCAGCGTGGTGCAATCTGAGCCATTCAATTCTAATCGTCGGGTTCACATCCTCTCGTTGTGTTTTAAAGCCCGTGGCGTGGCGCTTCCATGGCGTCCGATTTAAATCGTAGGGTTGAGAATCGCCCGAGCCTTTGCTTTGGTCTTCTTCAACCTTGAGCCGATGCGTGTACAGGTAGGGTTATGGAGGTGTCACCTCATGCTTCCCTACGGCGTCCTAGTGCACGTGGGGTCGTGGGAGACATAGTCGCCCATGCCGCCCTATTTCACCGACTACCATCTTTTCCTTGTCACCGCACCTTGTGCTTTGCGTTTTTGCTTGCGAGAGAGAGTGGTGCAAACCTAATGCTTTCAAGGCTTTATAAGCACCCTCATTGCTTCCTAGTATCTCTTTAGACCACCACCAAGCTTCACTCACAGCATTGGAGCTTAATACCTCAAAAATGGCAAATCGCCATTGTTGACCCGTGAAGCTCCATTGGTGTTCTTGGTGTCCCAGTGGTCCTCCTTCACGTTTCTTTGCCCTAACCTCGTCTATTTATCACCTTGAACATTTCCCCTCACTTAATTTTGGATTTGATTCTCAGGAATTGTCCAATTTGGGGTTTGTTCAAATTCGGCCGAATTTGGTCATCTTCTTCCTCATTTCGTGAGTGCTCCATTTTCAATTCTTTGCTCATGTAGCCACGTGAATCATTATGAAGCTATCTGAAGCTTTGGTATCACTCATTTGGCTCGGTGTCATTTTGGGTTTTCTTCTTCAAGTCGTGAGCTTCCACCGTGGTCAAGCTTCTCAGACCGTCCTGAAGCCTCTTCTCGCTAAGGTAGCTTCTTATTAGTCCTTAGAAGCCATGGCACCCGCTTCCTTGGACGCGGCGGAGCTTTCGCTATTTTCATGTTTAGCGATAAAGCTCCGTTTTCATTTCGGCTAGCGGCGTTCGATCCTCGCGTGGCGAATACTACCATTAGACTCGTTGTGCTATTGCGATTCCATTTTAGTACTTGGTGGCGCCGCGCGCCAGTGTCGCCGGCGATTAGCGTCAAAGACACTCGGGTTTTGCTTCGACACAGGCACTCCGTTTCGTCACCTAATTAGGACACATTAATTGCTGATCATTAGTATTAATGGTGTCTTAATCTTTATTATTGAGCCAGCGAAGGGTGGGCCCAATGTCCTTTAAATCGATCTCTGTTTCACCCGCCTTTGCATTCGACACCATTAATGCTTAATCATTGATTAATTAGAATGTCGGCATTAAATCGCGATCGAAACCTCCTCTGCGTCATGACTTGTGGGCCGAGGATTAAAATCAAATCTCATGATCATTAGAGTATATTTAATGTCAATCATTAGAATCATTAAATTGGTCTTAACAGCTTGCTTAGTCGACTTGTGGGCGGTGCAGCTTTGCACGTGGGTTAAAGCGTTGCGGTCATGACCGAGTCAGCGACATACGGTCCCACGCGTGTCGGCATCTTCTTTTAACTTGCGATCATCATCCGTTCATTTTAGATCTGCGGTCTTGATCGTGAGTGCATTCGGACCATCCGGTTCCCCTCATCATCTGGGCCGATCGATCTTGCGATCAATGGTCGAGATCGTGTGTGCAATCGGACAATCCGGATTGTTGGTGCGTTACGGACCGTCCATCTGCCGATCTGCGGCTGGGATTGGCCTAAGCCACCGCACCGTCCGGTTGCTTACACTCGTGTGAGCCGTTGGATCTTGATCCAACGGTGGGTTTCGATTAGGGTTGGCGCGCGTGCGCTGTTTCGCGTAGCGTGAGCCGTGGGATTTTCGATCAAGGGTGGAGAATTGTCCACGTCGTTTTCTTCTGTTAGGGATGTTCTGTAATTCGGTAAGTAATTGTTTTACAACTGAAAATTGTTTAAAAACTTTAAAAACTCATAACTAATTCATTTTAACTGCTTTTTGGTTATTTCCAACCGTAATAAATCATGTCATCACTTTAGCTTATTATAAAAATGGATTTAAGCATGTTCCAGTAGCAGAAAATTATATAACTAGGAATAACTTGATTCCTGTCATTTTGAATATTCCAGAAAATGAATAGAACTTTAGAAAATGCATATCTTGCTCTGTGTATGTCCAAAATGAATGATTCCAATTTTGATAAATTTGTTATTAACCTAATGTTAATATAAAAATGATGGTAGGTCCTAGATTGTAACAGAAACCTTGATTAATGATTTAGTACCTATTTCTAGCATTTAGAAAATTCTGGGAAGCTTATAAAATGCACAATTAATTCTCTGTAAATGCAGAATATATTTGATAAATTCTAGAAAATCCCTCTGTTGGTATACTTCACCTGTAAATTTAGTTTTGAACATATGTGTGCTCTGGAAAATGCACTATGCTAATTTTGCATCTTGAAAAATCATAACTAAATCACTTTAACTCCAAATGACCTGAAATTTTATATGGGTTACCTCCATACCAGTAGGTAGCTACCATAAAAATTTCAGCTTCAAAACTTTCTAGAAAATATTTTTGCTACTGATTGCTAATTATGGCGGCCGAGTTTTTAAGTAATATCTTTTGCACCACAAATCCAAATTAGGTTTTTCAGTTTCTATGCGTAGGTATATTCATATTCTACCTTGTGTATAAAATTGGTTGCCTTTGGATGATTTTTGCTTGCTCGTTTGTTTTTGTGTGTCCGTCTTATTGGTTGTTCTTGGTTCTTTTGCCTTTCGCTTAGGATTCGACATTTGCGGTAATCCAGAAACGATCCTCATAACAAAGCGAGCGGCAGCAAGAAGGCAAGCAGTTTGATCATTTTAATCCCAGTATTTTAAGTATTTATGTTGATTACAAATTCTATGTATGCATTGCTACTTTGTTTTAATAGTTGGCCTAGTAGATGCATTTCCTTAGCAAATGATTATCCTCTACTACCATGAGCCTAGGTTATTCTTTGTGATTTAGAGCTCGTTGGATGAGCTCTTGTCACTTAGTAGTTGCGAATTAATTGCTTAGCCATGTTTAGTTTTTAGGTAGAAATGGGCGGTTATCGACTTGTCGATAACCTTGATCACCTAAAACTTATTATCACTTATGATTTCAGCCTTGTGCCTTGTCTACTTATGAAAACTAAGCGAAAACAAAATGATTTAGACTTGGGCACAATGGTAAGATGGTGTGATTGTGGGGTGTGATTGAAGGGTGCCCGGTCAACAAGGACCGAACATCTTGTTACACTAAACCAAGCATTTTGTGCGTGCTAACCACACTAGAGGTATGGGACCTCTCTTGAATTAGTACTTTGGGAGGCATTAATTAATGAGTCATTGGCTGTAGTTTATAGAAAAAGGATCACTAAGGCGTGGCCTGGGGTGGTTCCTTTCTAGGTCCTCCACCCGGACGAAGTCTCGTAATGTCAGGCTAGTAACTATTGACTCCGGCTTTGCTTGACTCCACCACAACGTATGGTCCTAGTGGTCCATTCTTTGGCTGGTCACTAAGGGTTAACCCCATCGTGCGACTCTTAATTAACGCATTCCATTGGAAGCGTCTCGTAGGACTTAGCGTGCTAGGCATACCAAAGGAAGTGTGCTTAATAGCTTGGCAAAAAGCGATGCGAAGTGTGGGTACATTGGTACACCCTGCGGGTTTTAAAACTATTCGAATAGCCCCGTCCTAGGTTATGGACACGCTTGGCAGGTCTTTCAAGAGTTAGACTACAACCTTTTAAATTAAAACTTGATGGGTGGTACGAATCGAGGATTAGTGCTATGTTGTGGTGACTATTGGGATAGTCACTTCCAGGTGGTTACTTGTATGTATCTGTACTTCATTTACTTTGATAATAAAGCGGATTTGCAAACTTGCTTTTAAAATGTATTACATTATTGCAAATAAAGTTGGCTTCATGCAAAATAGAGACATACAACCTCCACCTAAATAAGCTTGCATGTAGTTTATGAATAGGTGCCTTTATTCCACACGTCGATCTTGCGGTACAAAGACAATCTTTGTACTCGGATGCTATGCTTAATTGTTTTGTTGCGAGAGGAAGAAGGTGAGCACGAAGGGCCTCACTTACGTGAGTGTGTTGTGGTAGCTGAGGCGACTAGCTTGGCGGCCGATCGGTTGCCTTGTGGTGTGTGTGCTAACCGTGGACTTTTGTTCTAGCCATCTTATGGCGCTCTTGCTTCATTGTCATTCTTAATGTTATTTGGCGGTCGGCTCTCTTTTGTAATAACTCTACTTTATGTCGTTGTTGAACTTAGTGATATATGTTGTATGGAAATGATGTGTAATTTTGTGATGATGTGCATATGTTGCAGTGCAGAAACATATGTCCATCGAGGCTTAGAATGTTTAATTAGTAATGCTAGAACCATTTGGAGGTTAAGTGTTACTAGTTAAATATTCCGGGTCCTCACACCTTCCAACTCCAAGTGCTTTCTAACTTCAACAAAGGACTGCCAACACTTCATATTTACAATTCTCATTGAATCCCCAAAACCGAATTTAAATGGTAATAACTATCTTTTGAAATAAGACGAGAGGAAAACAACTTTTCGAACTCAAACAAGAATAAGATAAGATGAGCAATCTAAGATAGGTAAGGTATAAAATCTGAGAATTTACTTAGACTTTCATCAAATACTTGATATTTTGAAGATAAAATTTTCAAATATCCTAAGGACGACTAAGCTAGGGGTTTCTACAGTCAGTATGGCTCTGATACCAAGCTTTGTGAGAGCACCTAGGGTATTTGGCTCATAATATTTAACCATCCATTGGTCCTAGCATTACAAATCAAATATCCCGACTCTCGAGATAATATGTACATCCTAGAACAATGGTACACATACCCCTTCACAAAACATAGCATCCATTCCATACACAAGTCATTATAGTACCGATTCGACAAGGTACAATATCCAAAAGACATACACAATATAGAGTTATTACAAAAGGGGCGACCGCCAAATGACAAAGTAAACACTAAAGTAGCAATGAAAACAAAGGCCATAATATGGCAATAAACAAAAGCAAACCGGTTTGCCCTTACCTACAGGCAACCGCCAGAGCACGCAAGCTAGTCGATCTGCTAAAAGTTGGTCTCACAAAAGTTGATTCCTTAGGGATCAACCTCCTCTACAACAATTAAGCAATGCAACTAAGTACAAAAATATACTGCAAGACTTACGAGTAACAAGCCTATACATAGCTACATGCAACTTTGAAACAAAGGAGATGGTCATATGGTTCATTGGACGCACAAAGTAATTTTCATTTGCAATATCGTAATAGATTGAAGGCAATTTGACAAATCTGTTTTTATTTGTTTTAATAATAGCGAGACAATTATAAGCATAAATAACAACCTAGAGGTGACTTCCCAACAACCACCACAAAATAGCACAAATTACCCATTCGTACCATCCGATTTCAAATTTTATCGAAAATATTGTAGTCTAACTCTCGAAAGACCTCCCCAAGCATGTCCATAACCAGGTTTAACACCCCAGACCAGCAAGAGCCTGGAATGCTACCAACTACACTAATCAATTCAAAACCAAAGATATTCCATTAACTTTTCAGCAAAACCTCCCCTGTATTGGCAGCTAACAGGAGGTTTCATGTAATAGAGAATCATAACATCAAATTTCTTCATCCAAAATTTCTCACTAATCATTATAATTATGATACACAGCTAGAACATAAATCAAGATGTTTAAGGAGTGCTACTCAACAATATCACAAAACTCAATGAATGACATCTATCCATAAACCAAACTTAAGCGGTTGCTCATTTATTAAGTGACATTCCAAAATCTAATCATTTATGAATGATGTGTGGCGATGAGTGAATCCAATTGGGTCTACTTTCCCCCATGCATGATGTTCTTGCAATGGTACCTAAAAAAAATAATGAGAAACAAAGGTGAGTTCAAGAACTCAGCAAGTACCACAAAAAGAAACACCACTTCATAATTATAACATCAACACTCAATTCCAATCTTTACACAGAAACTATAACACATGAATCTCGAATGCATGCATGCAATGCAATCCTTTTCTTTTCACTGTTTTGCGCATTACACCAATAATGCGGGTATGCAATCGTCGTGCTGCGTGCCCATGCTTGTGCTTTCATAAGCTGGGACCAATGCCCATTACTCCACAAGTAATGGGGACCTCAACCCCACACTCCGCAAATGTGGGGATCTTTGCCCATCGATACACGATGGGGATCTCTCCTCAAGTTGCCCACATTCCGTAAATGTGGGGATCTCAATAATGCATCTTTATATAAACTCCCAATTGTGCACATGAACATTAACATTGTTGCAATAAGTGTACACAACATCAGTACAGTATACACATTAACCATTCATATCATGTGCATGCATTAGCTATAACCAGCATATCATTTCATCAATCAACTACCGTTACTACTTATCAATTGCAAGCATGTAACGTAGGTACTCATCCTCTTTAACCATCATAAAGGCTATTAATTTAACCACAGTAGCTACATATCAAATACCAGTAAGCAATGCCAAAAATATCCACATCAATACTACCAAACAAGGTACTTGCCTCAACCGCGTGGGAACAGAGGACGCGAAGTAGGTGCTGCCTCCGGGACCTGTCTCCCACCTAATAATACATTTAAAAGCTCTCTAAGACAACAGTAATGGACCAAATAAACCATATGAGCAAGCGCAAAATAGCAAATGCTTGAAACGCGACCCCGACTCCAATTTTCTAATTGTTGAACTGACCCCTCTGTAACCAGTTGTATTCGAAAATTTGTATCTTTTAGTACAGGATACAAATGAGGTGATCTTGGACTTCACTGAAAGGTTATCAAATTCCCAACTAAACTTAGTTGGTGAGCCTTCTGATTCGGCCATCCACTACCCTTCCAAGCCAATCAACGAGAACATCATTTTCTCGTTAGGTTTTACGGGCGAGTACACTAAAACTATCATAACTTTTAGCTCGTTTGTCCAAACTTCTTTCTTGACCTTCCACAAAGCTACAACAATTATCTACAACCTGTTATCTGAGATCCTCCCATTCTCCATTTAACGATCACATAAATCAGATTACTAAAACTGTCAAAATCTTGTGATTCGCGAAACGTCTCACTAACAAATTCAAAATCTGAAGCATTGGGTACCCATCTGAATTTCGATCGCGTATCATCCACGAGCGGATGGATGATGAAAGAGTTAATCGGATATTGGAGGATATCTTTGAGCTTGTGCTCTAGCTAATGCTACCCGATGGGATAAAAGTTTGCCGTATGCAGAATTTTTGTACAACACTGATTACCAAGCGATGCGCAAATGTCACCATTTGAAGCTTTGTATGGCCGTACTGTAGAACCCGTTGAATTGGTGAAGCAATGAGCGATCGGTTTCGGTCGGACATTATTCAGGAGCAGAAGAGCAAGTGGCCATGATAAGAGAAAGGTTGAAGGTAGCTCAGTCCGAGCGGAAGAGCTATCGCGATAATCGTCGTCGAGATCTCGATTTTGAACCCGAGGATTTCGTTTATCTTGAGTGACCCGCTCGAGAGGTGTCAAAGGTTTCATGCCAAAGGAAGCTTGCCCTAGGTATGTTGGTCCGTTCAAGATTTTGGAGCGTTGTGGAGAAGTTGCTTATCGGTTGGGCTGCGCGATCGTTAGCGAGTGCATGATGTTTTTCATGTCTCGCAATTGAAGAAGTGTCTTCGTGTGCCAGAAGAGCAAGTCCCGTGGGAATCAATTGAGTTGAAAGAGGATCTTACCTACAAGGAGCAGCCAGTCAAGATTTTGGATGTCGCAGAGCGCCTCACCAGAAGCAAGACTGTTCATTTTTGCAAGGTCCAATGGAGCAACCACTCAGAAGGAGAAGCAACGTGGGAACGTGAAGAAGAGCTGAAAGCCGAGTTTCCTAGCCTTTTCTCTAGCTAGCTTTGAATCTGGGGTGAGATTCCTTTAAGGGGAGGTTTGTAACATCCCAATTTTGAGCTTAAAAATCTTTTAAATAGTTAGTAGGGAGAAAATTCACCATTTGAATTTTATTTGATTTTAATTCCAAAGCTTAATATTGAACTTTACAATCAAAAACATTTAATGTGAATAATCCCAACATGAACATTAGCCAAAACTATTTTATTTGGGTTCTATGTGCTCGGATATATTTTCTAGATTTTTCTAGAATTTTTGAGTTCATTTGTTATTTTCTATTGCTTATTTGAATTTACGTATTTTCAAAATTAGAAAAACTATTTAAAATCTCAGAAATAGTCTCGGGCCGAATTCCATTCTTCCGGCCCGTTTTCCTATCCCGGCCGTTTTCGCGAGGCCCAACTCTGCTGCGCGGCTTCACCCGTGGCGTGTGGGCCCACGTCGGTCTCCGTCCCGCTCGGCCGTCTTCGCGCCAAGGCGCGCGTCCGCCATGGCCGAAAGCTCAGAGTCCCGAGCGACAATGCCTCCTTTCCTTTTGAACCCCTTCTAGAAAACGTGTAGAATCTTATCCCCAACCTCCCCGCATCTTCCCGAATCAAAATCGAACCTCGGATTCGTTTCTATCTCCGATTCTCTCTCGTGTTCGTTTCGGACGCTTTTAGGGTTTCCGCCGCCGCCGCTTCCTAGCCTCCGGACCTATAAATAGGACCACAGGATCGCATCGGTCGCAACCCAAAACCGAGGCCATAGCACCGAGAGCTCTGGCCGCCGCAATCGGAGATCTAGGATTTTCGATCGTGTTCGTCGCCGTCGATTTGCCGCCGCGATGTCGCCGCATCGTCATCGAGTGCACCATCGGGTTGGCGTCCACGAGGTCTACCTCGGGACCCTTCGCCGTCGTCAAAGCCTCGCCGGGCCGTCGTCAAGCAATAGCCGCAGCTCGCGCGCTCAACTCGCCGCGCGGTGCCACCGTCCCTCCCGATCACCCGGAGTTGCACCCAGAGGTTCGCAATAGCGCCCTCTACACAGCCGGTACCACTCACCGCCGGCGAAGCTCATGCCGTTGCCCGTTGCGTCGGATCCGTGCGCGCTCATGTTGTCATCCACGTCACCGCCACCTCGGCGCCGTGTCGACACGCGTACCTCACGTGCCGCGTGCGTGGCGCCCGGTCGGCATCCACGTGCGCGCGTGCGTGGCGATCCACCGGTCTGATCCGAGGCTCCGTGAGACTTGGTCTCTGGTGAGCCATCTCAACGACATGTGGGTCCCACATGTCGAGTTTTCTTTATTTATCTTTTTCCGAAATTACGAGGTGGCGTCGACATTGCGCAATAATCCGATTTTTACGTTGAAATAATTGAAATTCGGAAAATCTAAATTAGGGTTTCTTTTTAGATTTAAACTTCCGAGCTCATAACTTTTGCATCCTAACTCCGATTGAGCCCATTCAAATTTCTAAATTTGTCTAAATTCAAGCTCTATTTATCTGATATTTTTATTTAATTTTTGGAGCTTGGTTTGCCTCTGTTATTTATTTGTTTTGTTTGTTTGTGTCTGCGTTTGCAGTGAGACGTCGATCGTCGGGGAATTTTGTGGAAGAAGGAGCATCCCAAGATCAAGACCAGTACATAGACCTTTTCCAAGGCAAGTCATACCTTTGATCATCTTGAACCCAGTTTTCAAAATACTTTGTGTTAAATTATTGCATTCTACTTTAATTATTTATTTAAATGCTTTGGGCATAGTTATTATCAAATTGTTATCACACCTTGGCCTTGTATGTCATAATTCCTTGTCACCCTAGATTGGTTATTAGTTGGTAATATTATAGCACCAACGTGGGTTGGTTAGATCTGAGTACAATTGCTTAGCCATGCTCTGAGTCTCACATCTCATGAAAGTTGCAAATATGAACTATGACTAAGTGACTATGGAACTTAGTGTAAAAGCTGTGTGCTATGTGTTTTACTTCTTGGTGGCATGTATTGCACTAAACCAAGCCCAGGTGGTAAAGGATTTAGGCTGAGGCAAGTGGTGGAAGTCTGTGATATGGTGGACTATGTGATGGGAATGACAATCTTTGTGACTTAGTTAGAACATGGAAGTCTTGCCTTGGTCAATTAAGGACTTAACTTTGTGCGCCATTGAATCGAGGCCTTCTTGTACGACCACATGCACGGTATGGGACGGGTCTAACTTAGTAAGTTATGGATTCTCGGCATTGATGTTGGTGGATAGGTTGAGTATGTGTGACGGGTGGAGGTGTGACTACTTGGTGGTTGCATCGCGGGCGATTCGTCTTCCATCGTCCCCATGGTGTGTGTATACCAATTCTATGTGAGCCGGTATAGCGGTTTGTAAGCACCTGGGAGCGTCAATGTTTGAGATGAAGTTTCGAACTATTTTATTCTGATTGGTGCTTGCTACACTAGTTGTATCTTGTGGGTAAAGTGTACAACCTCTGTAGAGTGTTAATCAATCTATTCGAATAAGCGCGTCATGATCATGGACATCTCGAGGATTTCACCACGAGGTAGTTTTCATAAAATGTTGGGATGGGGCTGTGTGACCTCAATCATATGGCTATGTGAAATAATCTGTTTAGCTGTGTCTTTGTGAAAACCATTGTTAAATTAGTATTGTCTATTTGTTTTGAATTATGCTTTTAATCTATTATTCGTATTCAATTGCAAATGTCGCTTTTATGCAAAAGAACCACGAAGCCTTTTCTTTGGAATAAGCTGCATCTATACATTGCATTACGTGGTATGATTTACGATGCAGGTTCTGTACTCACGCTTGTTGTAAAACTTGCGCCAAACCTCTGAAGAGGAGTCTCACGCTTTGAAGAGGAGTTCGCGAAGGTGGTTGATCGTTAAGGTCCGGATCGATCGGTTACACTGTGGTGAATTGGTGGGATCTGTTTGGAGTTATTTCCTTTCCGTTCTTTGTTTATTTCTGTAGCCTGCATGGCTTATTAAGTGTAAACTCGACCATAAGGTCAAAACCCTTATTTGTTATTCAAATTAATCGTTTACTTTATTTATCGTTTGTGTGGATCGATATTTACCTATGTTAACCCTGTGTGCACTAGCGTGATCCTGGACTAGTGTAGTATACGCAGAGGGTTCCAGAATCGTAATTCTAACTACATCAAAACGTCTGTCTAATGCGATTTGTCCTGAGGAGATAGAAATACCGACATTGATTAACTATCAAAAAACGCATCGGATCAAAGGGGAATTGAGGTTACCCTTGAAGAATCGTAGGGAGATGATGAACCACCCCTCGAAGAAGAAATTCTCCCTCTTCCCCTTCCTCCTCCTCCTCCTCCTCTTCTTCTTCTTCTTCTTGGTCGGTAGCACCCGAAGGAGGCGGTGCAAGGAGGTGGGGTGGTACTGTTCACGGGGTTTCCCCCTCCTTTTATTGGAGGCCGGCCCCTCCTGGGCCTCCTGGGCCAAAGCCTGAGGCCCAGGTTGTCGAATAATTGCAGAAACCCCCTCTAATCCTCTGTTAATTCTATTTTTTTTTCTAGTTGGTCCTTCTCTCTAATTCTTTCTTTTCACTTAAATAGACTTGGGGTATTACACCAAGGACTTGGCTATTCGAATAGATTAAACTCTGCAGGATTGTGCAACTATACCCACACGCCAGACCACCTTTTCGCCACATGATAGAGCACACTTCCTTGGGTATGTCGGCAAGGCTAAGTCCTACGAGACATTTTTCAATATAATGCATTAGCTACGAGTCACCCGTATGGATAGAAACTCATACATTGCATCGGAGTCATTGTAAAGCCGGGAGTCAACTACCCATATAGATTAAAGCAACCAAACAACTACAATACCCCTCAGTGTGGAGAACCTAGAAAGGATTCCACTCCTGTGCACCCAACACATAAACACATTTCCTTTTTCACACAACACACACACCCTCCTCCTGCGACTTGGAGCCAACACATGCCAAAGTACTAAGTCAAGAGGGGTTCCCAATACCCTCGTGTGAAATGCACACAATAATGCTTGGTTTAGTGTAACAAGATGTTCGGTCCTTGTTTACTTGGGCACTGAGCACACACCCCATAATCACACCATCTTACCAATGTGCCCAAGTCTAATACTTTTTATTTTCAATTTTAGTTTTCCAAATACAATAAATACATAAGTACCCTGACTCAATTATTTAGAGTGATGATATCTCGACCATCGCGAAGCGATGATCCCATTCTACGTTCGAATCATTGCTAAGCGACATCAACTCGTACTACAAATAAAGTGACTAGAGCCCATCCATCGAGCTCTACATCACCGCGGATATAAACCTAGGCTCAGTGGTAAAGTATAAACATTGCCTACAGTTTATGGAACTATTTAGGATCAACTACTCGAGCGATAATTTAAACATCAAAATAGCACATGCATACATATCCTTTGTAAACAAGATATTAGAATTTGAAAGTAATAGAATCAATATGATCAAATGAATCAAATATCTGCTTGCCTTGCTGGAGATGACTTTATTACTGCAGAGGATCGCTCTCGTATTCAATAGAATCTTCCGAACCTATCGAAAGAATCGAGAAGTACAAATAAGAACGAATAATGTCGAATAAAACCCAACATTCATATTCATCCAAAAATCATTAAATTCACATAGAAGGTAGATCATGATTTTAGATGAATTTAGAAATAAAAATCAAATAATTTGGATAATCTATGCAAAAGTTATGGCAGTTTGAAAATCAGATTTCAAGAAAATCCAAATAAAAAGCTTACTGTTACTGTTCATGCTAAAAATTTCTAGAGAGTTGGTGAACATGAAATTTTAATGGCAGGCAGAGCATGACATTCTAAGCACATCAAAAATTGGTTCACATAATTTGGAGTTAAAATGAATTTTCTTTGATTTTTCAAAGTTATGAAAATAGTGCACCAATTATATGTAAAAATAAGATTTTTCAGTGGCAGTAACATACTCAAAACCTATTATACAATAAAGTACAGTAATAGAGGAATCCAAAAAAATTGAGTTTACTCAAAATGAAGCTACAGAGAAATACTTATGCATTTTACAAGTTTAAACAATTTTTAGTGCAAAATAAATCTAAACCTAAAGTTATTTCATTAACAAACATTTTCTGGAACAACAACATGATTCAAACCATTTTTAGACTAAGGTTCATGTAAAATAGAAACCAACAAAATTTGAATCATCCAAAAAGGAGTTAAAATGAATAAGTTATTCATTTTAGAAGGTAATACCAATTTTAAAGGTGTATAAAAACAGATTTCAGATTTTCTAAATCGTTTAATCCTTTTCTTCCGATCATTGTGTAGCCACGATCACCGATCGGTGGGACCAGAGGGTGGTCTTTGCAAAAGGCCGAGAGGGAGGTCGTGAGGGTGGTCTTTGCAAAACGACCACGAGGCTAAAAGCTCAATGGACATGGCACTTAGTGCGGTGGCCCGCAAGTCATAGGCTCTAAAGAAACGGGTTTTAAACTCTCCTCTAATTCGTTCCCGGCCCCGTGTTGGTGGGACATTAGTGCATTTAAACCCGAATCTACACAGTGATCCATGCTTAAGACAGTGATTAAATGCTAATGATGAAGCTACAGTTCCGGTCGAAACTTCCGACACAAGGGAGCTCGAGCCCACGAGCTTACCGCGGCTATCGCTGATGACTCAGGCCATGGCGGTGCGAGCTAAAGACAAAAATGGAAAGTTGAAGCTACGGCGAAGCTAAGGGAGGTCGGAGTATCACCGGAGGTGGTCCAACGCGGCGGCGCTACGACGGAGAGCGGAGGAGGTGCTACGGCTGCAGTGCATGTCGCCACCCGGTGGCTAAATGAGCTAACTAGTGCACGCACAAGGTACTAAGGGTCCGGTGAACCTACGAGAGATGAGGAGAGGACCAGGTGGTCTGAGGCTCGTCGGCGACAAAAGACGGTGATGGCGGGTTGGAGCTTCACCATGGAGGGGATGTCCTGAGGAAGAAAGAGCGAAAATGAAGGTATAGACAGCACTAGTGAGGCTAAGAGATGGTGTACGAGAGAGGAATTTGACAGGGGCTCACCATGCCAGAGATGTAGACGAAAGGGGCACTTGCGGCCGGAGAAAGGGAAAACTCAAAATCACGAGGCTCCTGTGAAACAAAGGTCAGATTAGTTGAGGGGATCTCATCGTTAGGCTAAAAGGCGCACGGTGACGCACAAGAGAGAGGATAACACCTACCGAGCATGAAGTTGGCACGGCGGCGGCATCGGGTACACGCTCTGGAGTTGAAAGTGGCGAGCTCCGCATTCCAAGGCTACACAAGAAGACAAGAGCTAGCATTAGCTCAGATGAGTAAGGCGAGGAAGGTAGTCGAAGAGGGACACGAAGGGTGGAAGCTCACCCGATAGAGTAGCTCGAACAAGTGTCTCCCTCCTCAGCCACCGAGAGGAGGAATGACCTCTACCGGGCAAGAGAGGGTAGGTTATAGCAGAGCAACGGTCGGTCCGAGCACGGCGTCAAGGAGCGAGTCTTCTGGTTGAGTTGTGGGGGTGGTGGATTAATGTCGTGCCCGCTTGTGGACGGAGGTGCTCTGAATGTTGCAGTCGCGTGGCGTCCCTGCTCTGAGTTTCAATGCGAGAGGGGGAAGATGCAGCTGACAGGTGGGGTCCGGTTGGCAGCAGCACCAGGTAAGTGATGTGTGGTCGATTTGGCTCGGTCGAGCTAGACCATGGATTTAATATCGAACGGTTCATAGAGAAGGGGATGTTAGGATGGTCCGAACGGCCCGCTCAACTCGGGCGGTTAAGATCAAATCGGACGGCTAGGACGCATGAACTAGACCCTGGTGCGATGCGGTGCAGCTAGGCGGCTAGGTTGAGTTGGGTCAATTGGTTGGGTTCGGTCAAACGAGTCCAACTGATTTGACTGAGATTCAAAACTAAACCTCTAATTTGACCAGGGTTCAAAAAATAGAAATAAAATTTCTAAAATCTTGAAATAATTCAGAGGGGTTCCTGGGTGACCTAGTATCCACAAAAATTGTTAAACCTCACTGTTCACATATTATTTGCTTATTTTAAATTCAAACCTACAATAGGTCTTTGATTGGAGTTTGAAATTACTGTGGGTTGAGTTTAGCTCCAAAAAATTGGAAAAAAATTATATTAATTCATGATAAATAATGTAGTATTTGAATAAATTGTTTCCAGAAGATGAACCCAAATTTTTATTTCTATTTTTATTTAAAGTTTCCAAAAGAGTTATATGTTTTCTTTGATTCCAAAACTTTCAAATGCAACAACTTATGCAAAAACTCCAGAAACACTAATGCATGTTCAAAAGTTTTAAATTCTCCTCATTTTTATACATTTGAAATACAAACCCAAGATTGGGATGTTACATATTTTTCATTTTTATATCTCATGAATGCGATTGAGTTTGATTTTGAAATTTCAGAGAGACATACAACATACCTCCCATATGTCTGGTTTTTTTTTGTATGTGGGAGATTTGTTTTAGAAATTTCTAGGTATAGTGAAACAAGAATTTGAACTAGATTCACATTTTCACTGAATATGCTACCAACTAACACATTTAAACAAAACAATGACAGACTGTCTTGTGGAGCCAATCAGCCATTAGGGCGGTAACGTAGGGAGGTTACTATTCCGGTGATTACTCTCATTAGTACGAAATAATGGGGTGTCTCCTGACCTGAAACGACAACCTCTCTACGTACTATAAAAGGGCTTCCTTCAAAGATAAAGAGAGAGGGCTTTTTGGGAGAAAGAATCGGGAGTAAGATTAGCGTAAGTCTTTTCCGCTTATTGTAACCAGTATATCTAATACAATACACACAGGAGTAAGGTTGTTATTCTCCCCGAAGAAGGCCTGAACCTGTATAAAAATTCCCGTGTCTTTTCTGCCTACGTGATCAATTGTGGAGGTTCCAATCAAATAATCTTTATGTAAAATCGGTTCTAAAACACCGACATGCATGTGTGAATAGTAACAGCCCCAAAAGTATTTGGAAGAGTTGTTATTTAGGAATACATCTATTAAATTGTTTATTATCTTATCTACCGTTAGGCAAATTAATATTTAGATTATTTTTATCTATAATTATTAGAACAGTCAATTATATAAGGAGGTACGATGTAATCTTTACTAGCAAGCAAGAAGAATAGATTGAGTCTTAGTCCTTCGTTAAAGGTTATATTATCCGAGTCTATAGTCTCTCTTTTCTCCTAAATCCCCCCTTCAACCGTTGCATAGCCTCCCGGACTCCCGACCCTCCTGGTACAGTATTTTCCCGACTAAGGTTAATCACATAGACCACCCATGCTAAAACTAGATTTCAATGAAGCAAGCCAAGCGGACATACCAAGCACAAATTAGCCCTTGCTGAGTTTCGCAAAGGAAATAAATACTTAGATGCCAGTTTGCGGTTGTCGTCGTTCTTCTGCCGCGATCTTGAAGGATCCCAATTCCGATCTCAAATCAGGACACCGTGTCTGGGCCGGTAGCGGCACATCCACGTTATAGAATGGGGACCCACCTTCAACCGCTCTGCTCACAGTCACAGCGTCTCTAGAGTATCCTGCAATTGTTTTCCTTCGCCCAACTCCCAATATCCCATCCATCCCAGCTCCCCTGCTTCTTCTGCTCCAGATCTCTGCTTCGAGGCGTCGGAAATGGAGGTGCTGTGTATCGGGACAGCGGACACCAAGCTGGAGGAGCTGCTCTTTCTCGCCGCCAACCTCCGCTCCAGCCTGGCCGCCGCCTCCGACACCAAGGTCTACCACACTGTACTGTTTCTGTATCTTCTTGTCCCCCCAATGCAAGTAGACGAGGGGTTAAGCCCCCTTTTGATTTGGTTGTTTCCACAAGGTTTTGGATCTTGTGGATCTTGATTGCAAGTTTGCCTCACCTAAGGCCTATGTTTTTGTTTTCCTGGGAATTACTGTTGGTAGTTATTGAAGCTTAGATAGGGAACCAGATGGGGTAGGGAGCGAGTATTGGTGTGGTGCACTGTTTTGATGGAAGTCGATTGTATGGTGTTATGGGGCAAAAAACAAACTACGCTGTAGAGTTTGAGGGAGCTCCTACTCTGCCTTCATGGGCTTTAATAGGGCACTATGGGATGAAATTGGTCAAATTTGTGCTTGCAGGTACACAAGGATTAGCATATTTTATGATATATAGTATTTTTCGGCCTGTTTTTTCAATTGGCAAATTGTAGATTGTCGAATGAGAAAAAGCAACGCTGCAATATTTAAGACAAGTTTACAATAATATACTATTAAAGAACGAAATCACGTGATATATGTGCTTTGAGTTTTGCACATGTATTGCACTCTTAGCGTCGACATTCCTTATGGATTCTTAATCAACAGATGACAATAAACACCATGTTTTAATGTTTTACCATTGAAGGAATTCGTATACAAGTTCACCAAAATGAATTCTTGCTTAAAGCTCAGTGTACATGAGTTCTTGATTCATTTGTGCTAGCCACATACAAGAACCATAAATGATTGGTTGTATTTTCTCAGTAACAGACAATCATCTACAATGTATCAACAAGTGCTACTAAACATGTTTTTGGGAAATGTTCTACATAAGGGCATGCAAAACGTCCGAATGTCTGAAACATGTGGCATCCTTATTCGCACTTATGCAAGCCCTTGGAGTTGTGTTGTAGGTTTGTTCTTTTTCTTTCTTAACTCAATCATAACATGTGATGTATTGAAATGGTAGGTTCAAGTAAGCATAGTGGATGTCTCCACAACTAAAACGATACCAACACAGGATTCTAAAGACATTGCATTTATTGCGAGAGATGCAGTTCTTTCATGTTATCCGGGTGTCAACCAACAAGATCTTCCAGATGACAGAGGTGAAGCAATTGCACTTATGTCAAAGGCTCTTCTGAGCTTTCTGAAAAAAAGATATGAGAGCAATACTTTGGTGGGTGCTGTTGGCTTAGGAGGCAGTGGAGGAACCGCACTAATTGCTCCTGCTTTAAAATCTCTGCCACTTGGAGTGCCTAAGCTTATTGTATCTACTGTTGCTAGTGGCCATACTGCACCCTATGTTGGAACATCTGACTTGGTATTGTTTCCTTCAGTTGTTGATATATGTGGAATAAACAGTGTCAGCCGTGTTATATTGTCTAATGCTGCTGCAGCTGTTGCTGGAATGGTACATGGAATATTAATGGCTTCCAGTGAATCTGATGAAACAGCCACAAAGCCGACTGTTGGCATTACAATGTTTGGTGTTACAACACCATGTGTAAATGCTGTCAAAGATAGATTGAACAAAGAAGGGTATGAGACGCTTGTATTCCATGCCACTGGTGTAGGAGGCAAAGCAATGGAAGAACTAGTTAAGGGTGGTTTCATACAGGTAACACTTTCATGATCACTCACATTTTTTTTTTCATGTCGGTCTATCTTGCCTATTTTGCTGTAAGATCTCATCCAGCTGGGATACGAAGATTGTGGTCTGCTATAGTTCTTCTGCATGTCAAGTTTTTCAGTTTTTAAACTCTGATGATGTACTCAGTCTCAGATACCAATGCTATTCATGCAACTGTTGCTTTTTGTAGAGTTTCTCATGTTACTTCCATTTGGTTGCATATAGGGTGTATTAGACATAACAACAACAGAAGTTGCAGATCACATTGTAGGCGGTGTCATGGCTTGTGACGACACTAGGTTCGATGCAATTATAGAGAACAAGATCCCTCTAGTTCTCAGTGTTGGAGCCCTGGATATGGTTAACTTTGGTGCTCGAGATACAATACCTCCTGCTTTTAGGACAGAAAGATCCATGTACATAACGAGCAGGTTAAGTATAATACTACTTTCCAATCCTTATCTTTCATTTGGTTACCAAAATTTGTTTGCATGGCTTTTGCCAAATTTCCTTTATCATTTATATTTTTGCTATGAAGATGAATCATAAAAATCTGGTTAGGTGAACACAGCGCTATGTCACCTGACCAAATATTGCTAGGGATTTTGTTATAGAGAATGCCATTAAGGTACCCAGATGATATTACACGGAGTATAGATAAGGATGTTCTTGTCACCTCCATGTGATGTGTGATGAATCTTAGTTCATTGGTAGAAGCATAAGACTTGGGGATAGATCTGTAGCCAGATAGATAGGGAGAGGACTTTAGGAGTCAGAGAGCAGACTTTACTTCATTTTCAGTCCCTTAATCTGAGTCACACATCTCCTGTCCTTGCATACAGGAGAGTCCTATCTATCTGCGGAATGCTCACTGTACTGTTCATGTGAACTGCGCCGCTGCACGTGACATGATGGCTTTTATTTCCTGCATCCCCTAGCTGGCTGATTTTTTCCAATGCACCATTGTGACATTTACACAAGAATTGTTGTGGAATGACTGTAGAAAACTCCATAGTTTACATGCAAACTGTAATTAACTGCTTACCAGTATGTACTTTATATTCCTTTATTTATGAGAACTTTGGGCTTTTCCTGCTTTGCTTGCCATCAGTAAAAACTATGTAATTCTTTACCAGCTTACGAGTATGTACTTTATGTTCCATTATTTACGAGGACTTTGCACATTTCCTGTTTGGCTTGCCATCAGTAAAAACTCTGTAATTTTTTAGGTTTCAGTTGATGCGCACTACCGTGGAAGAGAACAGGAAATTTGCTGAGTTTATTGCTGGCAAGATGAACAAATCTTCGTCCAGAGTTACTGCTTGCCTGCCACAGAAGGGCATCTCTGCAATAGATGCACCTGGAATGCCATTTTATGATCCAGATGCTACATCTGCACTATTGGATGAATTAAATATTCGTATTGAGAAAACTGACATCCGAGAGGTTTCTTAATTTTTTTGTAATTTTCTATGCTGTTGCATCTCTCTAGTGTCTTGAGAAAACTAATATGGTTGGTTTATTAACAGGTGAAGATGTTTCCTTATCACATAAACGATCCTGAATTTGCCATCGCCTTGGTGGATGCATTCTTGAGTATGGATATAAAGTCCTCTGATACCATAATTCATAAAAGCAACATGGTTCTACCTAAGCAAGATGCAAATACAAAAGAATCTTGTTCAGGACAGAGGACTTCAGATAGTTCTATCATATGGAGACCTCCTATGGATTTTCCTGATGCAAGACCAGGTTAGCGCTGATTCTATGCCCAAAAAAATTTTATGCCCACACAAAAATATTATTGATTGAAACAACTTGCACGAGTTTCTCATAAAAATGTGAGGTTATCTGGTATGTACTTTGTTATCTGCTATACGGCCTTACTGAAACATCCTGCAGGGTGAAGTTCTATGTTCATTTCCATTTTTCATGATTCATGCCTAGGAACTAGGATGTTGTCATGATCTTTGTATTTCCACTGGAGATTAGATTTTTTTTCCCTTCACCCTGCTGTACTTGCATCCCAAAAGTATAATATCAAAACTCAAATGAATGGACAAATATATAATACTGGTGTGCACCAATGAACTTAACAGCAAAGCTCATAAAATGGGCGCTAAATTTTAGTGCATAATGAGCATTCTGCACATCTACAGTCTCATGTGATACCAATCAAGGTAGAAAACATAATCAATAGCTCCATGAGTGACATGAATCTAATCCTTTTGATTTCAGTTTATTATCAGGACGTTTCGTACATGTTGAAGGGTGCACTTATTTCATTTGATGGTCTTGAGACTTATTGATGACAATTGTATACAGCATACCCTAATGGTTTGCTCTTCTATGCGGACAGAAACTTTGCAAAAGACAAACTCTATACTATATCAGCTAAAGCAACAAATCGGTAAGGGTATTCCTGTTATTGGAGCTGGTGCTGGCACAGGCATATCTGCAAAGTTCGAAGAAGCTGGTGGGGTTGATCTGATAGTGCTGTACAACTCCGGGCGGTTTCGAATGGCTGGAAGGGGCTCATTAGCAGGACTATTGCCTTTCGCTGATGCAAATGCCATTGTACTTGAGATGGCCAATGAAGTGTTACCTGTAAGTTGTTTAGAAACAAACATCACTCTGATGGCTGTCAACCAACTGAGTACAACTAAACGTTCATGACATGCTAATTTAGGTCATTAAAGGAGTTCCTGTTCTTGCTGGGGTTTGCGCTACTGATCCATTCCGTAGAATGGATTACTTTCTTAAGCAGCTAGAAGCCACTGGATTTTGTGGTGTCCAAAACTTCCCTACAGTTGGTCTATTTGATGGGAATTTCCGACAGAACTTGGAAGAAACTGGAATGGGCTATAGGTATAATTTATCGCATCCTTAATTTTCCATGGTATGAATATAATCGGCACATTGTAATGACGTACTGAAGTTTGGATATAGTGGCTGTCTCCATGGCTTGATTATTATTAGCATTGAATTTTTCCCTCTCAAGGGGGAAGAATTTACATCTTGCAGATTGTGTTAACTTTGACCTTGTCTTCTGTCAGCTTGGAAGTGGAGATGATCTCAAGAGCTCACAACATGGGTTTCCTCACGACTCCTTATGCTTTCAATCCAGAAGAAGGTGCTGCCATGGCGAAGGCTGGAGCTCACATCATAGTGGCACATATGGGTTTAACAACAGCAGGGTCTATTGGGGCAAAGACAGCTGTCACTTTAGATGACAGTGTTGTACGTGTTCAAGCCATCGCCGATGCAGCACTTGGGGTTAATCCTGACATTGTTGTTCTCTGTCATGGAGGTACACATTCTATTTTCTGCAGTCCTCTAGTAATTGATGGCCTCTTAATGCTCTGTGCGAACTTTTTCATCCTGCAAATCATCTCATTCTCATGCATAATTTCATCAGGTCCCATATCAGGGCCCCGAGAAGCGGAGTTTATCCTGAAGAGTGCTAACAGAGTCCATGGATTCTACGGTGCATCAAGCATGGAAAGGTTGCCAGTTGAGCAAGCTATCACAAACACTATGAGGGAATACAAAAGCATTTCCCTAAAATAAGGACGGCAGTTTAGAGTTGTGGTTTGCTCTCCACGTTACTGCTCTTCTTATCGCATACACTTGGTATCTGTTTCCGGCAAGGCAATCTGGATTTGGTTCATTGGCAGATCAAGTGGGGTGTTTATGACTTTGTAACATGTACGTTGTTTCCAAATGTACCTTCTGTGTTTGAATAATAATGACGAATAATAAATGAATATTTTTCGCAACGCATGATAGTCTCAGTTTTGTTAAAAAATAGATAGTTTACCACTGAATTTTTTTGAAATAATATTATTTTAAAAGATAATTACAAAATTAAATAGTCGATTTTTTTACAAAACTAAGTCCCATGCCAAAGAGAATAGTGAGGAGGTTTCTATCGCTATTTCAATTGGCGTGAGGAACTTCTATCTTTTATTTTAATTTATGTATAGCGAATTTTTAAATTATTGTAATTTTGTTTTAAAAATTTGGTAATATGTTGAAGTGTCTGCATAATTAGTAATGCAAAATTGGAGAAGATAATGTGAAGTAGAGAATGGACGAAATAATTGGGTTCAACGTTGCCATACGTGATGTTGTCTCGAGAAGAAAATGTAATTTTTTGTTTAGTGCTCACTTCTATAACACGTTTTTTGGATTTTTATTTTTATGTTGTTCCCTGCCTTGCTACAATAAGAATTGAATTCTAAGAGAGAATGAGATTTGAAGTGGACGCCTTTACAATGCAGTTACGAATAGAAATAGACTTTATAATAAAGTTGCAAAGTACAAGGCGTGCAACTTTTATTTTCAGTTTTAGTTTTCCAAATATGATAGTACAGGGTACATAGCATAATAAAAATGATTTATGTGATCAAAGTTATCGACAAAGTCGACAACCGCCTAATCTACCGAAAACTAAGCATTGCTAAGCATCACATCGAATAAGCATAAATAGACCATATAACATCCACCGCGCTCTAATCCACGAGTGGAAATATTAAATTAGCTAGTGGCAGGGGATGAACAATTTTAGGAATTTCATGCAATAAGATTAGCTACATCTAATCGACAAAATAACTTGACAAATAAAGTATGCATACATACAATTGCAAAACAAGATAATAGTTTTGAATATAATAGGATCAACATGATCAAAGGATGGGTGCTTTCCTTTGCTTGCTAGGACTCTGAACATTCTCACGAACATCTCAATTGCACTCGTGAATCATAGTCGTCTAACGAAAAGAACCGACAAAGCGAAAGCATTGAATAAACAACAAAATTCCAAAAGTCTCTAAAAATTATGAAATTAATACAGAGGATAGATCATGATTTTAGATGAATTTAGAGACAAAAATCAATTGATTTGGAGTTTGTATGTGGGAGTTATGCCCTAACAAAGATCTACCGGAGAACAAATGCTGAATTGATCTCAGTTATTGTAGCCGGATTTAATTCTGTTCCTGAAATTTTCCAGAATGGTGGTGGAGATAAATTTTACATGGCTTAGAAGAAAATAAAAATGTTATGAACAGAAAACTTTGAATCACCCCAATTGGAGTTCATATGAATTTCTTATGAATTTTTGAAGTTAATTCAATTTCTAGTGTAAAAATAATTCATTCAGAAATTAATTCTAATTCTAAAATTTTCTATGACAGCAACTTGTTTCAAACCTATTCCAAGTTAAAGTACAATAAAAATGGAAACCAACAAAATTGGTTTCACTCAAATTAGAGTTGATTTGATATGGTTTATGACCAAGCTTACTCTAGGTACACCTTTAACTAGAATATGTATTAAGGGCTATTTCTAGTTGAGTTCTATTTTAACCTAGACATTAGTGATTGACGATTTTACTTTATTTTCAACTTGATGCATTATCTTATGAATTTTTATTCTAAGTGCATACTGATACGAGTTAATATCTAATTGTTTTACCAACTTTTATTAAACATCTCACTGGCCTATTGATATCACCAAGATCAAGACATAAAGCTACTGTCATATGCGTTCTGCATTTCAATTCTTGCCTCCCAATTAGCTTTTGCATTTATAAGATTAAGTGCTAATAGACAACTAATTTCAACCTAACTTCCTAATTGCATTTGAAATGCCATAAGCTCATTGCCTAATTAAAGTATTCTCTAGATTAGTTAGCTCACTGTTTCATTTCGAATGACCAACTTCAGTCCTTGTTTTTTCTGATTGGGTTGACTCTGTTAGATAATTGTCCAAATGGCTATATGAATTAATACAGTTTCTAACTACTAGCATTAACCAAGTCATTATAGCCTACTATTATTTTCACTACTCTCATATCATCTTCTCTCTTCATATATTTTATCCAAAGGAGTTTGTTGTATTGAGGTGTTGTTAAATACTTTTTCTCACTTAATTTAATTATCCATTTGTACACTTAAACATGCATGAAAAGATGTCATGCTCATGCCGATTATGCAACATGCGCATCGATATACTAATGCGTGCGTGATTAACACTAAGAATTTTACCGCAACACTAGACATGCAAATCGCCTGCTGGCGTTGTCTTCATGGCGCTCGTCCACATCCACCATAGTCGTCGCGAACTCATCCGCTCGGCCTCTCGTCGCGTCCACCGTAGTTCCATTGTTGTTTTGGTGCTCATTCGCCACAAGACAGAGCATCGCGCTTCCTACCATCTTGCCTCCTTCTGGCTCTGTAACATCCCAAATTTTGGTCTTTTCAAAAATTTATTTCAAAATAATTAATTCAAAGATTTGGATTTTAAATTGGAGTTCCTACTAATTCAAAGAGCCTTTTTGAAGCTTTAAAAATAAAATTAATCATTTTCATTTTAATGAATTAATTTAAAAGCTTAATTTAAAATTTAAGAAAATGAAAAACATTTTAAATGATTAAAATAAACATCAATTAAATTCAAAATTATTTTATTAAATCTATTCAGGTTCCAAGGATTTTTGTGGATTTTTCTTGAATTATTTTGAATTTATTTTATTTTTAGATTTTACCGGATTTTCTATTCCTTTTTCCTTGCTTTTTTTTTTCTCTCTCCTACTCAACATCTCCTACCTCCTGACGTGAGTGCGGCGCAGCTCTCTGTTGTTCATCCAAAACCTTCAAGTTTCCACTCCAAAAATTCCTTCTTTTCACTCGAATCACCAAATTGAAATCCATCAGAGCGTTGCTACCCGCCTTCATCACCGTGTAGTCAATGCCCTCATTCCCACATCCACCCATCAATGCACTGCCGTTTCATCCATTTCTAAACGAGAACTGAAATTACCGTCGGCATTCACTCCGTTCCCTGGCGATCCAATGACAAGAAGGGCTATAAATTGGCATGCCATCACCTCATCTATCCACTTACATCCTCCAAGTCTCATAACCACGGAGCACCGCGCCGTCCCATTTCTTTTTTTCCCGAACATTAGTCGTTTCACCCGATTTGAGCATTCTTCATTCCGGTGAGTTTTTCAATCATCTTATCGCGTCATATCATGTTCCCGAGCAAGGTGATCGATATCCCTCAATCAATTTCTTGTTTCATGCAGCGAATTGCTCGAATTTTGCCATTCCTCCTCCTAGGCCGAATTCACTCCCGACGAACGGTCTTCTTCCTCGGTGCGTATTTCTTGAGTGAACCGCGTCCGCGGCGCGTTCCAAACCTTCCTCATCCTTAACCCCCTCTCAATTTGTTGGATTCTCGCTATGGATTGCCACCGCGCCGTTGCTCATTTCATGTCGCCGTCGCCGTGGAGGCATCACCTCGGACCACCTCCGGCTAATCCGACAGCAGTACCTACATGCTCCTTGGGTGAGGCCATGCCCGTGCTCACCCTAGCTCCCTCCTAGAGCCTCCCCGCCGCCGCGCCACACGAGCCCATTGTGCGCGCCGCCATGAGCTCGTCACCGCGCCTCAAGCCGTCCGCCGCCGGTCCACCGCCCACCTCACGGCGCCATTGCCTGGCGAAGCTCGGGCGTGTTGTGTTTTGCGTTCTGTGAAGTCCATCAGTGGAATTTTTTTAAAAAATAATATTTTTTAAAAATATATTTACAAAAATAAATAATCACCCCCAAAAATTACAAAAATATATCCCTGTCGTCAGTTCAACTGGCGATAGCAACCTATCGCCAGATTGAGCGCTTGCAGATGACCCGACTATAAAAACCCCAAAAGAACCTATCGCCAATTCATTCTAATTCGAGAAAATTCCAAAGAGAATTCTAGAGGAGAGAAGAAATAGTAGCGAAGCTCTGCGGTTAAATCATGAGGAGAGAGATTGATGAGCGTCGGTTTGAGCGATCATCTTGCGAGTAAATATTTACGAAACTGTATACGTTACATCCAAACCGTTGTAGGTTAGCAAACAAAAATAGCGACATAGAATTCAGAAATTAGATAAATGTAGTCAAAACTGTGTAGTACATATTTTGAGTTGTGTAGCAACATAGAATAGCGACAATAGCGACATAGAATTGAGTAGGTTGGATAAATGTAGTCGAATTGTGTAGTACATATTTTGAGATGTGTAGCGAGACAGAATTGAGTATGTTAGATAAATGTTGTCGAACTGTGTAGTACATATTTTGAGTTGTGTAGCGACATAGAATTGTGACAATAGCGATATAGAATTGCGACACTGGCGACATAGAATTGAGTATGGTACATTGTGAGATAAACACGGAGTAGCTGATTAGGTAGAAAGAGCAATGAGAATATGTGTGCGCAGTTATTATTTTGTTAGTGCGCTGTTATTATTGTGTTAGTGCGCGGTCAATATCTTGTTAGTGCGGAAAATACCATTTAAACTAGAAAAATAGATTGACATGTTTTAGATTTGTAAAGAAAATTCGTAGTTGCTACATAGGCTATGAAAATTCGTAGTTGCTACATAGGCTATGAAAATTGTAGTTGCTACATAGGCTATGTTAGTGCGGAAAAAATATAAACTTTGTTTATTGTCGCATTTTCGAGTATGATGACGCGACCCGAAGACGAGTTGCTTGACCGGTGATTGACGCGTCCATGTAGCCGCCTCGATCGCGTGCTCCCGAGGCGATAGGCGCCGATAGAGCTTGGGGCGTTTGGCTACACACCCCATCGAGGCATGGAGGCGCACGCAGATCGGATCCCGAGGTGCGTGAAGTTGTGTCCTTCATGCACTCAATCGCGATCCGATTATTTTGCGTTGACTCGCTTTGTTGTTAATCGTTTGGGCGCGGGTTGAGTGGCGCCTCCTTCCACTAGCGAGGATGGTGGAGGCGACGGTGGAGGACGATCGGGAGCGGCGTCTTTGATGCGTACATCTAGGCGTTTTAAATGCGGCCGGGCCTGCGCCGACGGCGCTGGCGAACGGAGGCCGAGACTCACACGTTCCACCTCCCTTGCGGGATATGGCGCGACGCTGCGGGGCGTGAGCTATCGGATGGGTTGCCGTGCGCGAGCACTCCGATGGCGGCGCCGCGAGGTCCCGATCACGTGGCGCGCAGACCTCCTAGCCGAGTTCCACGATGTCTTGCCGCTGAGCACCGGGTACACGAGTTTAGCACCGCACGCCCACGCCGAAGTGGATCGCGGTTCTCGTAAGTGTTCGTAACTATTGTTCTCTCGCAACAATTTGTATGTGAACCATGATGACGTGTACATGTCTTCTTGTAGCCCGAGCGTATGGCGCAGAACCCAGGGGACGTCGCTGTTAGGAGGCACTTCGAGGCCTACCTGCTGTGGTTGTTCGGGTGGGTCATGTTCCTGGGCTCCCACGGCGACAGCGTCGACAAGTACTACATCCAGTACGCGCGTGAGGTGGCGGACTCAGAGGTCGATCAGATCCCGTAGTACGCGTGGGGTCCGACCGTGCTATGCGTGACGTACCGCGCACTGTGCGACGCATGCCAGCGTGCCCACGATGGGTCCATCCTCTCGGGATGCCCGCTTCTACTGCAACTGTGGTCGTTGGAGCATTTCCAGATCGGACGGCCACACTTGGACTTGGGCGTGCGAGGATAGCTTACGTCCCGCAGACGACACAGACGGCCGACCATGGGCGCGTGTGTGGTGCCGCCGACGGTTAGTTTCATAGTCATTTATTGTTTTCGATTGCAATCACTACTATTTCGTGTGCTTAGTTTCGAGTATTCTATTGCATAGGTCACCTTGACGCCAGTCACCTCGCAGGTCTCTTACCCGGAGTACGTTGCGATGTTCGATCAGCTGACCGAAGACCACGTCATCTGGACACCGTACAGTGACGCACGGGTGATCGCACGCGCCCCCAATGGACTGTCGGTGCTGTGCACGCGAGACTACTTGCACTGGTACATGCGGAGTGCCTTAGTGCATGATATCTTCGTGGAGGAGTACGGATCTGACGTGTTATGCGCGATTCGGTGCGCCGGAGGTCCCAGCCCCTTGGGGGGGAGGCGGGTGCCGGCGCACGTACACGCGTAAGTTCACTCTTTACTTCATTCGTACAATATGTGTTACATCCGTAGCAAATATTTTTCTTGCCGTCCACAGTACACTAGGAGGGAGTTCGTGGCATGACGTCACGGTCGGACAGGGATGGCCTTGGGTCGAGGATGGGGTAGAGCGCCGGAGGAACTCGTCCGGTGTGGGCAAGTTGAGTACGACCGAGACATACGACCGATACATGGGTGAATACGCTCCTTGGGCGAGGCTTCTTGCGTCCGGGTTGTGGTCGACCCTCCGTCGACATGAGGCCACGAATCGGACACATACCCCACTCGGCGGACTCGCTTTTCACCGCTGCGTACGTACTGAATGGTCCTTATTTCATATTTAATTTGACATACTTAGGTCTACAACTTGTTGATTACTTGTGCAAGTGGATTTTCACCGGGAGATTGTCGAGTTGGTAGACTCCGCGCAGCACATGACAATGTTGGCGGAGACCAAAGGGCTCCTGCAGCGTATCAGGGAGTTAGGAGTACGCAGAGTGCACATCGGGATTGGTCGCACGCCGACCGACCTGGTGGACCGACCAGTCCCAGGACGAGGGGTTAGCCAAGGTTGCAGGACACAGCCTCCTGCTCCGCTCGGGACGGGCACGTCGTCGTGGCAGGGTAGGGCGACCACGTCATCGTGGTAGGGTGGGGCGAGCACGTCGGGACATGCTGGAGGTGAGTACGACACGCTAACATCGCTTCTTCATTTCGAACCTCGGAAGTTTGTAACAACTATCTTATTCGCGGTCCTCGGCTCCACACATCGCGGGGTAGGACTATGCCGCGTCATCCGAGCACATCTTCGTGCCAACAGGTGAGTTCCGCTTGGTTGCGTAACGTCCTTTCCGCCATGGTTATGTTTGTAATGTAATTATTCGCAGGAACGGCGTGGGAGGACGATACATTGTCGCCAGAACAATGTATACCTATCGGCACCTATCGAGGACTTCTTGAGGATCCGCGTGACACGCGATTCTCTTTGAGGCTTCTCGGCGGACCCGGCCGACCACGAACCCGGCCGCGAGACCCGTAAGCGGCCGACCGGCCGCGCAGAACCCGGCGTCTGAGACCCAGCCGCGCGGACTGGCCGTCGCAGGAGCAGCCCCTGGCGACACCACCGCGGGCTAATCGTGCGGGTCGGGTAGTTAAGCGGCCGACCCTCGGCGTATTCGCGCGGCGGCGTCGGAGGCCACCGGGCGACAAGCGGGGTGACCCCTAGAGGCGACGGTAGATATGGTTTTATATTTGCAACTATTATTATATTAGCTATGTGAATTTTATTCTGTTTGTAACTATTATTATTCTGTTTGGAAGTATTATTATGCCACTTTCGATACCACATCCTTTTGAACACCACGTGATCCGACGATGAAACTTTCGACAACGACGTGAGCAAACGACGTAGCTTTTCAGGACAATGTGACAAGACGAGCAAGCTTTTTTGGACGATGTGACCACACGAGATAACTTTTCAAGCTGACCGACCAGACGAGCGACTTTTGGGGCGATGTGACAAGGCGAGGCACTTTTCATGATGATTTTACCCGACGAGGCACCTTTTACAAAGACAAGAGGCCCGGCTACGGCTCCGTCCGCTCTAGCTATAAATACAGTGCAACTCGTCCAACAAAGCCACAACAGCACCACCAAGTAGAAAACATGGAGAAGGAGAAGGAATGGGAGAAAATCCGCGAGCTTTTGAAGGATTGGGTGTCTCCCCATGAGACCAGCGCTCGCTATCATGCCGCTAGTCAGGAACCTTTCACACACAAAACCTTTCCAGAACTGGTTGATCTGAGGAAGCTGCCTCGTAGTGCGCCCAATGGTTCGGGTCGGCGCGACCCCACCTATGCCCGGCGCCGCCGGAAGGGCCCCCATAGGTGGCGCCACCCCTATCTTTGGTGTCGAGCGTCTCAAGTCGTCAAATCAACCGATGAGTGGACCATTGGGCAGCGCTATTGGTGCGGACCGAACTACGTCGTGGATAACAACGCAGGGCATCGTAATGAAATCGTATTTCATGGTACAATGCTATTTTCCTTCGCATAACGGCGCGTACTCTCTTTACCCTCTGCGGTCTCCGCCACCCCTATGCAACTTCCGGCGGTGGATCGACGACAAGATCCACCCTTCGACATGTGGTGGTTGCTCACACCGGAAGAGGCGGGCCGAGGAGAACATCGAGACCCGTGAAAGGCGCCTCAAAGAGTTGAAAGCTGGCGGCGAGCAAGGTAGGCGGGACAGCAGCGTGAGGAGCAGGGCGTGAGCATGCCAGCGGCGGGAGCCGAGAGGATCGGAAGAGGCCATCGCGGCGAGCTAAGCGCAAGGCGAGGAGTACAACGCTGGTGGGCATGAGGTAAATGGCCACGTTCCACTCGATGGTTCTACCGTTGTGCTCCATAAACCCCATGTATTTCAATTTCCCTAAAGGCATGCGTGTACTGTCCTCGGTTCGTTGTCCTGTGTGCCATGTAACCCCCTTATTCCGATGAAATGTCTTGTTGTTATCGTTGCGTACCATCCCGGGCATTACCTCTGTCACTATTTCACTTACTTTCCTCTTTCTGAATCGATCATACCTCAAACATACTCGTTAAATTCGCAAAAATTTATCGTAGTACAACAACATCGAGGATGATAAAATGTTCTCTAACATATTTCATATCGTTTAAAATTCGAAAATCGTGCAAAATCAAAAATTGGCCCCAAAAATATTATTATTGTAAAAGATGTATAAAAAAATAAATAGTCACCCCCAAAAATTATAAAAATATGTGCTCGTCGCGATTGAATCATGGCGAAACTATCGCCGATTGAAGCTGCGGCGAGGACCTAGCGCCGATTGTATCCTGTTCAAGTAGCTATCGCCGATTGAACGCGATAAACTCGACTGTATATAACCCTCTTGGAACTCTCGAAATTCCACACGAGACTCGGTCTTACTCGGCAAAAGAAGGAAGAGAGACAGAGAGGAGGAAAAGCTAGCGAAGCAACTGCTCGTCGATTGCCGACCTCTCGGGTAATTTTTAACGAGCAGTTACATGATTTTTGATGTCTTGTTATGTATTGAAATCCGTTTACATACTTTTTACGTGCTATTTAGTTGCACATATGTAGTTCATCGTGTAAATATTCATCACCTTTGCGGTCGTCAAATATATCGGCGTCGTCAACTTCAAAATTTACTACGTACGAGGACTATTATGGAGGGTCCCGAGGAATTGATTTGAGTTATTTGCGGATCGTGACGTGCTACCAAGACCTGAGCAGCGTACATTCGGAGTTGTGATGCGGTGGTTGTTCCACACGTTCCAAGTGGATCGTCATGTCTACGATCTGACATTGAGTTGCCTTGCCCCCCGGGCAGGACAGCCCACGTATTGGGAGTTAGTGCAACTAAAGGGAACAAATTCATAGCGGTCGTATGTACGCATGGCGAGGGAGAGGGGATAGAAATTGGTCCTTCTGGTACAGGCATTTGCAAAACCCACTCCTGCATCTGCGTCAGAACAAGTAGGAGTTGCTGACACTGAGGACGAAATAGGTGACTCCAGCGCGGCGCAGACAACGGCAGAAGGGCAAGAGGTTGTTGATGTCGTTGATGAAGGCTATGGCGAATTACCTCATTCAGTGAGACAAGCTAGTGGCCTTGCTGACGAGGGGGAGGAGCTTGAAGACCTGGTGCAAATGATGGATCTCGAAGACCAGGACTACATGGCATTATCCGAAGATGAAGGTTCTGATGACGATGATGATGCGGACAAAGAGCGGTTCCATCCGAGTGGAACACATACCAGTTCGAGAACCTCGTCGTTGAGGAAGGCTCCCATGTACCGTGGGAGTACGACCAGAGCGAGGTCAGACTAGGAGCTACGTACAAATGCAAGGAGGCCGTGCAGGATGCGGTCAAATTCTGGGCATTGTCGGTGCGTCGCACATTCACCGTCGTTAAGTCTACCCCAAGATGCTACGACGTGAAGTGCGGCATAGAGGGATGCCCTTGGCGTGTGCATGCATTTCAGCCCAAGTGGGACACCTACTGGAAGTGCTCCATAGTGGTCCCTCACACATGCGTCGTAGCTGAGTCAGTGCAGTCCCATCGGAACCTATCATCAGGCTTCATCGCCAATGTCATGTACGGTGAGATCGTGGATAACCTAGATTTTGAGCCATGATCCATCATTCGGGCCATTGAGGTAAGGTTCCAGTACACTATCAGCTATGCCAAGGCTTGGAGGGCAAAACAGAAGGCATTGGAATCATGGTTCAACGCGTTCGAGGATTCCTACCACAACCTCCTGAGCAACTCCGAGTCATACAAGACAGAATCCGGCACTCATGTCGACATTCAAGGCGCCACGCATCCGAGTGGCACGATAAGAGGGTACTACAACGAGCATTCTTCGTCTTTGGTCCATGCATCAATGCATTCCGCGCTTGTCGTCCAATCTTGTGCATCGATGGCACGTTCTCGTTCGGAGGTACAAGGGCGGAATCGGGCGCAATAGCGACGGATGGAAACAATCAAGTTCTTCGTGGCATTCGCTTTCGTTGGCGAGAACACGGATAGCTGGCTGTGGTTCCTGAAGAATGTGAGGATTTCTGTTGTGCGGACCGTCCAAGCGTATGCCTCATACATGGCCAAGCACGCAGCTCACTCGCATGCCATAACTCGGCTACAACGAGGAGAGAGCGTTACACTTCCATGGCCGGATCTAGCGAGCAGGTGGTGCATGAGGCACTTGGGTGCGAACTTCTATAAGCAGTTCCGCAACAAGGACTTGATGAACCTATTCAAACGCCTGTGCAACCAGAACTAGCAGCGTAAGTTCGAAACACTCTGGAAGATTCTGGACGACCGAACCCAAACCCACAGAAGGGAGGCAGCGAGAAGGGCCGCCCCAAGCACTGACCAGGCCCCCGAAGCATTGCCACATCTACCCACAGACGCTCCTAGTGTCACAAGGAAGACAGGGGCACAGGTCAAATCCTTCTCAGACTGGATTGAGCACGAGCCTAAGGAGAAGTGGTCGCTGCTACATGACACGGGTAGTGCTCGATATGGTATCATGACAACCAACCTAGCTGAGGTCTACAACTGGGTGATGCGCGGCGCCAGGTGCCTCCCTTTGGTTGGTATTGTGGAGGCAATTCTCCGCGGTACCACAAACTACTTTGTTAACAGATGCAGCAATGCGTCGCTCGCCATGGCAAATGACAGAGTACTCTACTCCGCCATGATCACCGCATACATGGAGGAGAAGAGCAAGAAGGGTGAGATGCACCAGGCATTCAAGATGGGCACAAGGGAGCTTCACTTCGAGATAATGTGTAGGGATAAAGGGCGTCACAGGACTAACCGCGAGAGGATCACCCATGAGTGCACACTACACCGCGATAGTTGCGTATGCACTTGTAACAAGCCCCTTCTTCTGCATAGGCCCTGCTCCCATATCATGGCCCCCTGTTCGACGTTGGCGCAGCATCCCAGGCAATACCTCTCTCACTATTTCACCAAGGAGGCGGTGATGCAAACATGAAGTGGAGAGATATATGGTTACGCCGTTCTTGGCCATTTCACTGTCCATCCAACCTGGGAGCAACTAATCTGGGCCGCGGATATTGCTAGGCTCAAGGGAAAGGTCGGCCAATGATAGATGCAGCGCATCGAGAACGATATGGGCGAGGCGGCCGGACGTTGCCGCGAAGTGCTCCATTTGTAGGGAGTCTGGGCACACCTTCAAGACATGCCCCACGCGAAATACTCAGGACCAATGAAACATCGGCATTTCGGACGTCGCAAACGAGAAAATAATTATTATCAATGTTACGAATTATCATTTCAATTAAGTGTTACGATGA
>JAYEVH010000317.1:0-110454 GCA_036346255.1 Ampelocalamus luodianensis | reverse complement strand
GCAAGGTCCTCGTCCGCCGCGGTGAGCTCGCTTAGGTGCTCGCGCGCTTGTGCGTGTCGACTTCTGGACAGGATCCGTGATGCAATGATTGGCATTAATGTTGTCTCGGGGTCGCCATTAATGCGCTTGCCGCATAACACGCGTGCCTTCTAAAGCCCCGACCTCCCGGCGCGTATTCATAGCCGCAAGACCACCCTGTGTTAGATCTCGCCATAGGTGGGTTTCGCGAAAGTTCTAAGTCCTAGGACCTCTTTGGGTCGATCTAACCAGCTGAGGACCTCCCGGTGATTAGATCTCGACCTTTAGATCTTTCCCGTAAAGCCCTTATCGCACTAGACCTCCCCGGTTAAATCCTAGCCGCTTAAGACCTCTTGAACTCCATCCTGAGCCACTAGGACCACTCTCGCAAAAAGACCTCCTCGAGGTCATTTTTGTAAAACCACCTTCAAGACCTCCCGGGGTCCTCTTTGTGAAAGATCTCCTCGAGGTCCTCTTTGCAAAAAGAGCACCCCTGTCTTTGTTAGAAAACCTCATGACCTCCCCAACCTCGATCTTAGCCGTCGCACCTCCCAAGTTAGATCCGAGCGCAGATCTCTTTTGTAAAACCTTTAGCGCTCAGACTCTCCTCTCCGCTGTTCTCGGACCGCTCAAGACCTCCCTAGGCCTAATGAGCCGCCCGTATCCCTCCCGATAAAACACTATCGCTTGGGACCTCCCCAGAAGATCTTGGTCATCCAAGACCTCCTCGTGTCAATCCTGGCCGATCAAGACCTCCTCTCGAGATCTTGACCGCCTGAGACCTCCTCCTTGGATCGAGCAGCGTTAGACCTCCTCCTCGGTCTAAACCGTTAGATTTAGATCTAACGGGTTAGACCTCCTTCCGTGGATTTAGCCGTAGGACCTCTCTCGGAGATCTAGACCGCTGGGACCTCCTCTCGGAGAATCGACCGTCCCGACCTCTTTCCTTGGATTTAAAGCCTTAGGATCTCCCTAGTGCTCGGGACCGCCAGATCTCGATCGGACGGTCACGACCTCTCGCAGCGCCAGAGACCTCCTTGCGGCGGCGTGGCATCGCTACCGTCGTGATCGTTGGATCGATTCAACGATCCGCACTCTCCCCTGCAAGGGAGGAGGTCTTGTGCGCCGCTGCTTCGGAGGCTCAGAGCCGTCTGACCTTGATCTAACGGCCCACGACCTCCCTTGTCTTCCAGCCGCTTGGACCTCCCGAGAGCTCAAAGTTTCTAAGTCTTTGTCGTTTCAAATTTCAAAAGTGCATAACTTTGTCATTTTAACTCTTTTTGAATGATTCCATTCTTGTAGCTTTGTTATGGTATGAACTTTAATCTGAGAATGAAATTAGGCCCTGTGTTGTAGCAGAAATGATTTAAATAGCATGAGCTTGTTTAAGTGAAAATGAGGTCTAGAAATTCATGAAAAATTTGTAAACCACATAACTTCCTCTCAGTAGTTGCAAAGTGAGCAAACTCAACCTGGTAAATTTGGCCTATAGACATGCTTTAAATTGATCTAGGCTTTGTCTTTATTCATGTTCCGAGGAATGATATATGCTAGTTGTAGAACTTAGAAAAATCATAACTAAATCATCTTAACTCCAAATGACCTAAAATTTTATATGGGTTACCACTATACCAGTAGGTAGCTACCATAAAAATTTCAGCTTCAAAATCTTTCTAGAAAATATTTTTGCTACAGTGCTAATTATGGCTAAAAATGAGTTTTTAAGGAATATCTTTTATGCGCCACAAATCCAAATTAGTTTTTTCCAGTTTCTATGTCTTGGTATATTTGTATTCTACCTTGTGTATAAATTTCGTTGTATTTGGATAATTTTTGCTTGCTCTTTTGTTTAAGTGTTGCTAGTCTTATTGGTTGTTCTTGGTTCTTTTTGCCTTTTCGCTAGGATTCGACATTTATGTGTAACCCCGAGAGCGACCCTCCAACAAATTGAGCAACAGCAAGAAGGCAAGAAGTTTGATCATGTTAATCCCAAGATCTTAAGTATTTATGTTGATTACAAATTCTATGTATGCATTGCTACTTTGTTTTAATAGTTGGCCTAGTAGATGCATTTCCTTAGCAAATGATTATCCTCTACTACCATGAGCCTAGGTTACTGGTCGTGATTTAGAGTTCATGGATGGGCTCTCGCCACTTAGTAGTTTACTTAATTAATTGCTTAGCCATGCTTAGTTTCGGTAGAAATGGGCGGTTATCGACTTGTCGATAACCTTGATCACACAAAACTTATTATGATTTATTATTTCCACCTTGTGCCATGTCTACTTATGAAAACTAAAACCTAAAACAAAATGATTTAGACTTGGGCACAATGGTAAGATGGTGTGATTTTGGGTGTGATCGAATGGTGCCCGGTCAACAAGGACCGAACATCTTGTTACACTAAACTAAGCATTTTAGCGCATAACCACATTAGAGGGTATGGAACCTCTCTTGACTTAGTACTTTATGCGTGTATTGGCTCGAGTCGCAGGGAGTCGCAGGAGGGATGGAGGTGGGAGATTGTAGTGTCCGAAGGTTTCCCCGTAACGGGTGGTTGTCTTTCGCTTGCAATGTAAGCGTATGGGTTTCTATCCATACGAGCGGCTCGTAGTTAATACACAAGATTGGAAATGTCTCGTAGGACTTAGCGGGCCTGCATACCTTTCTCAGAGTGTGCTTGTGGCTTGAAGGCCTCAAGTGTGGGTACATTGGTACACCCTGCAGGGTTAAAACTATTCGAATAGCCTCGCCCTAGGTTATGGACACGCTTGGCAAGGTCTTTCAAGAGTTAGACTACAACCTTTAAATTAAAACTCGATGGGTGGTACGAATCGTGATTCGTGTTATGTTGTGGTGACTATTGGGATAGTCACTTCCGTGTGGTTACTTGTATGTATCTTTACTTATCATACTTTGATAACAAAATAAATTTGCAAACTTGCTTTTAAAATGTATTACATTATTGCAAATAAAGTTGGCTTCATGCAAAATGAGACATATGACCTCCACCTAAATAAGCTTGCATGTAGTTTATGAATAGGTCTGCTATTCCACACGTCGCCTTTAAGTGTACAAAGACAATCTTTGTACTCGCTGTTATGCTTAATTGTTTTGTTGCAGAGGAGGAAGGTGAGTCTCAAGGCCTCACTTTGTGAGTCAGATTGTGGTAGCTTATGGCGACTAGCTTAGCGGCCCTGGCCGGTTGCCTTGTGGGTGTGTGGCTAACCGGCCGACTTTTGTTCTAGCCATCTTATGGCGCTTTGCTCACTGTCATTCTTGTATATTGTTCTATTTGGCCTATCGGCTCTCTTTTGTAATAACTTACTTTATGTATGTCGTTGTTGAACTTAGTGATGTATGTGTATGGAATTGATGTGTAATTTTGTGATGATGTGCATATGCTGCGCTTCGGGAAGCATATGTCCATCGAGGCTTAGAATGTTTAATTAGTAACGCTAGAACCAATTGGAGGTTAAGTGTTACTAGTTAAATATTCCGGTCCTCAGTGTAGGACAAGAACCTTGTGCCAAAGTAATAGACACAATAACCGCCAACCACAAGCATGGTCATTACTCCTGCTTAGTACACTTGATGGATCAACCTTGAGGCGAGATTGAACTGCGGGTTGCCCGATCTTTCACGGTGGAACTCGAAGATCGCTAGAAGGCTCTCAGAATAGCCCTAACTTAGGGTTTGTATTTCAAATGTAAAATTTTGAGGAGAAATAAAAACTTTGTTGTCTCTTCAAATCATTTGGAAGTTTTCCAAATTTTCCTAGCAATTTCCAATTTTCTAGAAGTTAATTCTTGTGATTGGAAATTGTTGTCATCAAATTATTAGCCTTCAAACTTGTGATCATCATCTGCAAATATTTTTCCTAGCATCTTGATCATCTTATCTACCTCCTGAATTATTTCACAATTTTTAGATTTTGTTTGCTATTTCAAATAGCCAAGTCAAATTGGTTTGAAAATCTGGTCAAACTATGGACAGCAGCTTGTGAATTTTCTTGGGAAAATCTAGTGCATGAAAATTTCTGGAAAATTTACACAAGGTTGCCTCTGTCCCAGGAAGCTACCATAAAATTTCAGAATTTTGGAGCTCAGAGCTACCTCTAACAATTCCCCAAACCTTCTCTGTCTTTCTAATTCAAATCTGAATCACTGTTCCTCCGCTCGAACCTAAGCTCGACTTGAGTCCGACCGCGCTTCTGACTCTGGCCGCGCTAACTAGCTGCACCGCCAATCCCGACTATCCGATGCAAATCGAACGATCCACGCCGCGTATGCATTCGACCGTCCGAATGCATACAGATCTCGATCAGGCCCATCTCGGATCCAACGGCCGGATCCTTGATCAAGCTGACTCGGCCGCCGCTTCAACACGCCGCCGCAAGCGCATCCCCACTCGCTGGCCCCGATTGTTTTCTCCGTTGCGCCGAGCGCGCCGCCGCCACGCATGCGCCACGCAGCCGCCGCGCCACGCCGGGGACGCGTGTCCTCTCGGCTTCGCGAGCTTTATAACTTCACCGCACTTGTTCGTTCTCCGCTTCTTCGCTCTCTCGCCTTCTCCGCCCGATTCTGTTTGCCGCAGAAGAACCCGGCGTAGCGCCGCCGCGTTAGCGCCGCCGCGCGCCAAAGAACCTTCCATCGCGATCCACTCTCCTCCGCACTGCTTTTGCCCATCCCGAGCCATCGGCGTTCAGCGGTATCGCCGGAGCGTGTTTATCGCCTCCGCCTCGGTGATCTCGGCCGCGCGAAAGCTAAATCGCGCTCGGTGAGTCTCGACCACGATATTAAGTCCTGGCGATCGCAATCGACCACCGAAGTCTAATCAGAACGTTGTTTCACTCTTTGGTGCTTCTCGAGGCTTCGCGACGCTTTCTCCGGAAGCTCGGCAGCCCGCCGCCGATTCCGGGCGCCACCGCCTCCTCCGTCATCAAGGCCGTGGGCTTATCCTTCTGGCGCCGGCGGCGGCGCGCGCGCGTTCTCGGCATCTCGCCGCTCGTAACGCCATCTCCGTGGAAGCCGCATCCTCTTCTCGCCTCCGCCGCCGCGGCTCGTCTCGGCGACCATCGCACTCCAGCCACCGCTTATCATGCGGTTCGCGGAGTCTCGTGAACTTAAGGTATCACTCGCTCATTTTGAACCCCACCGATCACGTGATCCATCGCGCGCCGCGCCGCTGCCCCGTGTGCGCCGGTGAGCACGGTGGAGTTAGTTTAGCGCTAATCTTGTTTAGTCCGAGTCTCGACTTGTGGGCCCTCTCGTTAAGTGAGTTTAGGAAATCCTAATCCAACCGTTATGTTTTTCCTGTGTCGCTGCCATGTGGGTCCCAAATGCCGCTAAGAATTGTGTAAACATCGTGATACGTTCTCTGTCGAAACGTATTATCGCTGAGCGGATGTGTTGGATTGCGATTGTTAAAGCCGGCGCATTATTTGAATACGCCGACGTCGCCTCGGCGTTGGGCCGCCTGGTCGGCGATGCGCGCCCGCTGCGATGGCGAGGCTAGCCGGTCGTGAGTGCAATTGGAATAAATGCATTATAGATTTCGGAAATGATTTAGTATTTCGTTTGTGTTTTTCTGTTGAATCATTAATTCAATTAAACTTGTAAAATGCATAACTAATTCAAATTTTATCCAAATTGCATGAAACCACTTTGTTAATTTTCATTTTAAGTGTACTACTTAATAAAATTAGTTTCATCTTGTCTCTGTAGCAAAAATCGGTTAATTAATTAAATGATGTTTTATGTATCTTCTAAATTAGAAAATGTATATCTTTTTCAATAATTGTCCAAATCAGTGAAACCATTTTTGTAAATTTTCTTTCTTAGTGTACTAATTATCGAGTAGGTTATAGCTATGTTTCTGCTCATGAAAATTTGTTAAGTAATTAACTATTGTTTTGATGTGTTTTTAGCTAGAAAATTCATAGAAAATTCTTAATATCTTAAAATGATTTGTTCTCTGTTTCTAAAATTTTGTTATATCATGCTTAAGTCTTTGATGAGTTTTAGCATGTTTGTTTGTTGTTGTATTTTTGAGTTTGGTCGGTGTTATTCGCTCTTATTCATTGCTTTATCGCTAGGTTGATATTTGCGGCAACCACGAGAACGATCCTCCGCAACATATTGAGCAACAAAGAACGGCAAGCGCTTGATCATGATAATCCCAGATTTTCAAGTCTAATATTTTGTTTCAATTGTATGTATGCATTGCTTAATTTGTGTTAAATTGATTAGTTAAATCAGTATTGCATATCCGTAGACAAAATATTGATCTCTACTACTCGAGCCTGTTATTTGTTTGTGATTAGAGATCGCTTGGATGATCTCTTATCACTTAGTAGATCCGGTCAACTTGCTTAGACATGCTTAGCTATCGGTGAATCAAGGCGGTTATCGACTTTAGTTTCAGAACCTTGATCACACAAAATTTACTATAACTTTATGTTTTAGCATTTCTGCTATGTTTAATTGCAAAATTAAAAATGAAAACAAAAATGATTTAGACTTGGGCACAATGGTAAGATTGGTGTGATCTGTTGGGTGTACTGAAAGGTGCCCAGTCCGCTTAAGGACCGAGTTACTTGCGCCACCGTGATCGAGCATTTTGCGTGCTAACCACACTAGAGTTTATGAGACCTCTCTTGACCTAGTACTTTGGCGTGTATTGGCTCAGGTCGCAGGAGGTCGCAGGAGGGATGGAGGTGGGAGCATGGTAGTTGTCCAAAAGCTTTATCCCGAGTGGGTAGTTGTCTTTTTCGGCTTACCATGTAAGCGTATGGGTTTCTATCCATACGAGCGGCTCAGAGTTAATACACAATATTGGAAAAGTCTCGAGGACTTAGCTGTACAAGCATACCTTCTAAGTGTGCTTTGGCTTAAAGGCGATGAAGTGTGGGTACATTGGTACACCTGCAGGGTTAAAACTATTCGAATAGCCTCGTCCTAGGTTATGGACACGCTCGATACGCCCGTAAGAACTAGACTACAACATTTAAATTAAAACTTGATGGGTGGTACGAATGGGATTCGTGCTATTGTTGGGGTGACTATTGGGATAGTCACTTCTAGGTTGTTTATCTTTCGCTTTTGTTATTAATATCCTTACTTTGTTATTTCAATCTTATAAATGAATTGCAAACTTGCCTTTAAAGCTGATTACCTTATTGCAAATGAAAATTGGCTTTATGCAAATGAAACATATGACCTCCACCAAATAAGCCTCGCATGTAGCATATGAATAGGTCCGCTAGTTCACACGTCAGCCTTCATGTACAAAGACAATCTTTGTACTCGTGTGCTTTGCTTAATGTTTTTGTTGCAGAGGAAGAAGGTGAGCCCAAGGGCCTCACTTCGTGAGTCTGTTGCCGCTTCGTGGGCGACTAGACTTGGCGGTCCTGGCCGATGCCTTGTGGGTTGAAGGCACACCGATTGGCTTTGTTTATAGCCATCTTATGGCGCTTTTGCTCGCTGTCTTTTCTTTGTTATGTTTGTACCTTGTGGTCCATCGGCCTTTGTCCGTAATAACACTACTATTTGTTTATCTTCCGCTTGGTAGTGTAGTGTTTGGACTCTATGTTTGGAATGGAGTTGATGTCTAATTTTGTACCGAGGTGTGTATACTTTCGGGAGTATACATATCTCGAGGATCGATTATTTGATTTGTGCCGCTAGGACCGGTGGTTGGTTACATTACAAGCCAAATAAACTGGGGTCCTCACAAAGTTGGTATCGAGCCATTCTCGACCGTAGTAACCCAAGCATAGTCGTCCTTAGGATATTTTGAAAAGCTTAATTTCAAAGTATAAAAGGGTTTATGAAAACCTAGGCAGATTCTCGATTTTACTCCTTACCTATCTTAGCCTTCTACTCTCATCTTACTCTAATTTGAGTTTAAAACTTGGTTTCTCTCTTTCCTTTCAAAAGATAATTACTACAGTGAGAATCACTTTGGGAGAACCATAGAGAATTAGTCTAATTAAAATTTGTGGGAGCGTAAGGGTAAGATATGTATGAGTTTGCTAGTATCTAACTTTTGTCAATTGGTTTTGTAACTTAAAAGTCTTGTATTTGTTTTGTCTTTGTTAGTGTTATTTGCAGTGGGTTGTCGACTTCGTGTTTTCCGCTATTGTTAACTTGTTTTAGTGAAACAGATGGCCGGAGAACGCTGCGTGCCAAGGTCGGCATGATGAGGAGCTTCTCCTCCGACCATGGTTGAGGTTCTCGCTCGGATCGAGCGAAACCGCATGGACCAGACGCATCTTGGAGGTTATTGTTAGGAATACCCACTCCTGCCGGTGGTGGCGGCCACCTGACTCGCGGGGACTTGCAGAGTTCCTCCGCACGCACCGCCGACTTTCTCCGCCTCGAGGACCCTCTCGATGCGGATGATTGGTGCGCGCATGGTTGAGCGAAGCTCAACATAGCCTGCTGCCGAGCATGATAAGGCACTCTCGCTGGGTCCCACCACCTGAGGGCGCAGACTCATGGTGGGAGAACTATCTCGCCATGCACCGCGGGCCATGTGGTCGCGCGGGAGGAGTTCGAATCGACTTTTCGTCGGGCCCACATCCCGGATGGCCCGATGAAGTCAAGAAGAAGGAGTTCCTCGCGCTCAAGCAAGGCGCAAGTCTCGTGACGGAGCACCGCACGAGTTCAATCATTTGGCTCGTTATGCTCAGGAGGTGGCCTCGGATGAGGCTAAGCAGAGAAGTTTATGGATGGCTTGTCCGAGGAGCCGCAGGATGCTATCTATTGTGGACTTTCTCGACTTTCGTGCCTTGGTAGATAAGGCCATTGTTGCCGAGCATAAGACAAAGGCGCTGGCGAGTCCCGCAGCGCAAATGGGAGGCACATCGGTCTACTCACACCACCTCACTCGTCCTCGGCCGGGCCATCACCATGGCCTGCTTTTGCTCCACCGCCGAGGCCATCTGCACCAGCTCCTCGCCCACCGCAGCCGTGTTTCAGCCACGTGCGCCGCGATCCAAAGACAGAGCGGCCTCCGCAATCCGGCGGCCGAGGTTACTTGTTTTCGCCACAACAAGGGCCATTATGCGAATGCTCGCCTCGAGTGTTGCAGCCCCGCCCTAACGGAGGACGCGGCGGGGAGGCCACCACCGACGAAGATTATTGAAGACCGAGGTGCGGCAGCGTCCGAGTCAACCACCTTTCACCGAGGAGGCTCAGGAGGCGCCGGATGTCGTGATGGGTACACTTGTTAATTCGCCCCGCTGCAGATATTTGATTCTCGAGCATCGCATTCTTTTATTTCAAGATCATTTGCTGCTGCTAGTAGTCTTCACTGTGTTCCTTTGGGAGTTCCTTTGCTCATCCGCTCTCCGGGGTCGGAAATGAGAGCTGATCTACAGTGTCGGGATGTTCCTATCATAGTCAGAGGAGTGGGGTTTTTGGCAAACCTTATTTTGCTCAGTTCAGCGAGTCTGGATGTGATTCTTGGCATGGATTGGTTGTCCCAACACTTGGGGCAGATCGATTGTGCCAGGAAGATTGTCTATCTCACCAGCCCTTCAGGCGAGCAGGTCGGATTTTCGCCGCAGCTTCAGGGGCTACATCTATGTGTATTAGAGGCGAAGCCAGCCTTGCAGATTCAGGATGTTCCCATAGTATCTGACTTTGGGGATGTCTTTCCTGAAGACTTGCCCGGGATGCCTCCGGTTCGAGACCTGGAGTTTGTCATCGAGTTGCTGCCCGCATCGCCCGATTTCAAGCGCCAGATCGAATGCCTCCCAATGAGCTAGAAGAATTGAAGAAGCAGCAGGTGAGCTCCAAGCAAAGGGTTTCATCCGTCCCAGTTCATCTCATTGGGGTTGTCCTGATCTTTGTGAAGAAGAAGGACAAGACTTTGCGCATGTGTTGATTACCGTCCCTCTCAATGAGGTGACGGTGAAGAACAAATATCCTTTGCCCCGCATCGATGATCCGCTCGATCACCGATCGAGCCTGTGTTTCTCAAAGATTGATTTGAGAATGGGGTATCATCAGTCGATCGATTCGAGGATATTCAAAGACGGCTTTCACTACTCGTTATGGGTTGTACGAGTACACCGTCATGTCTTTGGCTTAACCAATGCTCCGCTTTGTTCATGAACTTAATGAATTCGGTATTCATGGAGTTTTTGGACCAATTTGTGGTGGTCTTCATTGATGATATTCTTATTTATTCCAAGATCAAGCAGAGTATGCCGAGCATCCAAGATTGTTTTGGGCAAATTGCGGAACACCAAATATATGCGAAGTTCAAAGAAATGTGAGTTCAGTTGAAGGAAGTGGCATTCTTGGGCCATGTTCTTTCACCGAGGCATAGCCGTGGATCCCGATAAGGTCGGCGATGTTCTATCTTGGGGCACCCAAGTCGGGCCACCGATGTGCGGAGTTTTCGGTTTAGCGGGCTACTACCGCGCTTTATCGAGAACTTCTCCAAGATCGCCAAGCCGATGACTGAATTGCTCAAGAAGGACAAGAAGTTTGTGTGGTCCTCTGCTTGTGATGAGAGCTTTCAGGAGCTCAAACAGCGTTTGACTTCAGCTCCAGTCCTCACTCTTCCTGATATTCACAAGAGCTTCGATATTTATTGCGATGCCTCTCGTCAGGGACTTGGATGTGTTCTTATGCAGGAAGGCAAAGCAGTTGCCTATGCATCCAGGCAGTTGAGACCTCACGAGCTCAATTATCCTACCCATGATTTAGAGTTGGCTGCTGTGGTGCATGCACTCAAGATCTGGCGGCACTATTTGATCTAAACCGTGGAGGTGTTTTCCATCACAAGAGCTTGAAATACTTGTTCACCCAGCCAGATCTGAACCTCAGGCAGAGGACTTGTTGGAATTGATCAAAGATTATGACATGGGTATTCAGTATCATCCTGGCAAAGCCAATGTGGTTGCTGATGCACTTAGCCGAAAAGTGTATTACAATACTTTGATGATCCAAGAGCAAAGAACTCGCACTTCTTGCGTAATTTCAACGTCTCAACTTGGGTTTGGTTGAGCATGGTTCCCTTGTCGCTTTGGTTGTGCAACCTACCTTGGTGGATCAAATCAAGGCAGCACAACAATCGGATGATGGTGTGGGTAAAATCAAGCAGAACATCAAGAATGGGTCCGCCAAGTGTTTCCACGTAAGATGAGCACGGTGTCGTATGGTTTGGGCGCGACTTGTGGTCCCAAAGGTCCCGAGTTGCGGGATTTGATTCTTCAGAGGCCCATGATTCGCCTTTGTCCATCCATCCCGGCCACCAAAATGTACCAAGATCTCGCGAGAATTTCGTGGACTCGCATGAAGCGAGATTGCTGTGTTCGTTGCCGGATGTGACATATGTTGTCACGCCAAGGCGACATCGGCGTCAAATGTCTTCTTCACCCTTGCCTATACCGAATGGAAGTAGGATTAGAGGCATGGATTTTATCATCGGTCCGCCCTGCATGCGGGAAGGATGCATTATGGGTTATCATTGATCGATTGACGAAGGTGGCCCATTTCCTTCCAAAGGCGATCGAAAATTGATGTAAATCGCCTAGCGGATCTTTACATATCCCGCATTGTGAGTCTCGCATGGTGTGCCACGAACGATAGTGTCGATCGTGGTTCTCTTTTCACTTCCCGATTTTGGCACGATCATGGAGGCCATGGGTACCCTTTCTGCTCACCACCTATCATCCTCGGGCGATGGATGGTCGACGCGCGCCAATCGTGCTTGAAGATATGTTCGCTAGTGTTCTTTCCTATGGAAAGAATTGGGAGAAGTGCCTACCGCTTGCCGAATTCTCCTACAACAACAGCTTTCCGTGCTAGTCTCGGTATGGCACCATTTGAGGCTTTGTATGGACGGCGCCGCAGAACACCGTTGAACTGTCGAATCGGTGAAAGGCGCTTTGGCCCGGATTCGATCAATGAGGCGGAAAGTCAAGCGCTTGATTCGTGAGCACTTGCGCGCGTAGCTCACCTGAGCGAAGAGCTATGCGGACGGCGTCGCGTGAGATGAGTTTCCACCAACGACTTTGTGTATCTCAAAGTCTCACCTCCGAAAGGTCATCGTCGTTTAGCCAAGGGCAAATTGGCTCTCGGTATGCCTGACCCTACCGCATCATCGATAGAGTGGGAGCTGTTGCTTACAAGTTAGACTTGCCGGCTACACACTTGAGGGTGCATGATGTTTTCCATGTGTCGCAATTGAAGAAGTGCCTCCGTGTTCCGGTTGAGGAAACACCATTGGAAAATATCGATGTGCGGAAGATCTCGTCTTATCGTGAGCGCCCCGCTCGTATCCTCAAGAAGCTGAACGCAGAACAAGGAACCGTGTGATCAAGTTCCTTAAAGTCCAGTGGTCGAACCACTCCGAGGATGAAGCCACTTGGGAGCGGGAAGATCGCCTCTCAGCAGATTACCCATCATTCTTCTCCGGTGGATCGAATCTCTAGGCGAGATTCCTGTAAGGGGGAGATTTGTAACAGCTCTAACTTAGGGTTTGTATTTCAAATGTAAAATTTTGAGGAGAAATAAAACTTTTGTTGTCTCTTCAAATCATTTGGAAGTTTTCCAAATTTTCCCTAGCAATTTCCAATTTTCTAGAAGTTAATTCTTGTGATTGGAAATTGTTGTCATCAAATTATTAGCCTTCAAACTTGTGATCATCATCTGCAAATATTTTTCCTAGCATCTTGATCATCTTATCTACCTCCTGAATTATTTCACAATTTTTAGATTTTGTTTGCTATTTCAAATAGCCAAGTCAAATTGGTTTGAAAATCTGGTCAAACTATGGACAGCAGCTTGTGAATTTTCTTGGGAAAAATCTAGTGCATGAAAATTTCTGGAAAATTTACACAAGGTTGCCCTCTGTCCCAGGAAGCTACCATAAAATTTCAGAATTTTTGGAGCTCAGGAGCTACCTCTAAAAATTCCCAAACCTTCTCTGTCTTTCTAATTCAAATCTGGAATCATCGTTCCTCCTGCTCGAACCAAGCTCGACTTGAGTCCGATCGCGCTTGACTCGGTCGCGCCAACTAGCTGCACCGCCAATCCTGACCATCCTATGCAAATCGAACAATCCACGTCGCGTATGCATTCGACCGGTCCGAATGCATACAGAGATCTCGACCGCCCATCTCGGATCCAACGGCCGGCATCCTTGATCAAGCGGACTCGCCGCGCCGCTTCAACACGATCCGCCGCAAGCGACCCCTGTCGGGCCCCGACCGTCTTCTCCGTTGCGCCGAGCAGCGCCGCCGCTTCAGCGCGATGCGCTTGCGACGCAGCTTCGCCGCTGCCACGCCGGGACGCGTGTCCTCTCCGGCTTCGCCAGAGCTTTATAACTTCACCGCACTCGTTCGTTCTCCGCTTTCTTCCGCTCTCTCGCCTTCTCGCCCGATTCTGTTTGGCGAGAAGAGAAGAACCCGGCGTAGCGCCGATGCTAAGCGCCGCCTCGCGCCAAAGAACCTCTCCATCGCGATCCACTCTCTCACAAAGAACCTCTCCATCCCGAGCCATCGGTGTCCGTCAATATCGCGGGGCGTGTTTATCGCCTCCGCTCCGGTGATCTCGGCCGCGCGAGCAATCGCGCCCGGTGAGTCTCGACCACGACACGAAGTCCTTAAGGATCGCAATCGACCACCGAGTCTAATCGTAATGTTGTTTCACTCTTTGGTGCTTCTCGAGGCTTCGCGACGCTTTCTTCTCGAGCTCGCAGTAGCGCCGCCGTGCCGATTCCCGGCGCCACCGCCCCTCCGTCATCAAGGCCGTGGGCTTATCCTTCGGGCGCCGGGCGGCCGGTGCGCGTTTTCCGGCATCTCGCCGCTCGTAACGTCATCTCCGTGGAAGCCGCATCCTCTTCTCGCCTCCGGCTGCCGCGGGCTCGTCTCGGCGACCATCGGACTCGCGCCACCGCCATCGGTTCGCGGAGTCTCGCGTGAACAACAAGGTATCACTCGCTCATTTTGAACCCCACCGATCGCGTGATTCATCTGCGCGCGGCGCGCCGCCGTCCGTCTTGCGCCGGTGAGCCGCCGGTGGAGTTAGTTTAGCGCTAATCTTGTTTAGTCCGAGTCTCGACTTGTGGCCCTCTCGGGTTAAGTGAGTTTAGAAATCCCTAATCCAACCGTTATGTTTTTCCACGTGTCGCCATGGGTCCCACCGCCGATAAGAATTGTAAACATCGTGATACGTTTTCTCGTGAAACGTGTTATCGTTGAGCGGATGTGTTGGATTGCGTATTGTTAAAGCGAAGGCGCATTATTTGAATACGCCGGCGTCGCCTCGTGGCTGGCCGGGCTGCCCCGTCAAGATCGCATGGCCATTGTCGATGTGAGGGCTAGTCGGCTGTGAATGCGAATTGGAATAAATGCATTATAGATTTGGAAATGATTTAGTATTTCTAGTTTGTGTTTTTCGTTGAATCATAATTCAATTAAACTTGTAAAATGCATAACTAATTCAAATTTTATCCAAATTGCATGAAACTAGTCTTTGTTAATTTTCATTTTAAGTGTACTACTTAATAAAATTAGTTTCAATCTTGTCTCTGTAGCAAAAATCGGTTAATTAATTAAATGATGTTTTATGTATCTTCTAAATTAGAAAATGTATATCTTTTTCAATAATTGTCCAAATCCAGTGAAACCATTTTTGTAAATTTTCTTTCTTAGTGTACTAATTATCAGAGTAGGTTATAGCTATGTTTCTGTTCATGAAAATTTGTTAAGTAATTAACTAGTGTTTTGATGTGTTTTTAGCTTAGAAAATTCATAGAAAATTCTTAATATCTTAAAATGATTTGTTCTCTGTTTCTAAAATTTTGTTATATCATGCTTAAGTCATTGTATGAGTTTTAGCATGTTTGTTTGTTGTTGTATTTTGAGTTTGGTCGGTGTTATTCGTTCTTATTCATTGCTTTATCGCTAGGCTTCGATATTTGCGGCAACCCGAGAACGATCCTCCGCAACATATTGAGCAACAAAGAGCTGTGCAAGCGCTGATCATGATAATCCCAGATTTTCAAGTCTAATATTTTGTTTCATTTGTATGTATGCATTGCTTAATTTGTGTTAAATTGATTAGTTAAATCCGTAGTCGCATATCCCGTAGACAAAATATTGATCTCTACTACCGAGCCTAAGTTATTTGTTTGTGATTAGAGATCATTGGATGATCTCTTATCACTTAGTAGATCCGGTCAACTTGTTTAGACATGCTTAGCTATCGGTAGAATCAAGCGTTATCGACTTTAGTCGGTAACCTTGATCACACAAAATTTACTATAACTTTATGTTTTAGCATTTCTGCTATGTTTAATTGCAAAATTAAAAATGAAAACAAAAATGATTTAGACTTGGGCACAATGGTAAGATTGGTGTGATCTGTTGGGTGTGACTGGAAAGGTGCCCGAGTCAGTTAAGGACCGAGTTACTTGCGCCACCGTACTGAGCATTTTGCGTGCTAACCACACTAGAGTTTATGGGACCTCTCTTGACCTAGTACTTTGGCGTGTATTGGCTCCGGGTCGCAGGAGGTCGCAGGAGGGATGGAGGTGGGAGCATGGTAGTTGTCCGAAAAGCTTTATCCTGAGTGGGTAGTTGTCTTTTCGGCTTTACCATGTAAGCGTATGGGTTTCTATCCATACGAGCGGCTCGTAGTTAATACACAATATTGGAAAAAGTCTCGAGGACTTAGTGTACAAAGATACCTTCTAAGTGTGCTTTAGCTTAAAGGCGATCCAAGTGTGGGTACATTGGTACACCCTGCGAGGTTAAAACTATTCGAATAGCCTCGTCCTAGGTTATGGACACGCTCGGATACGCCTGTAAGAACTAGACTACAACATTTAAATTAAAACTTGATGGGTGGTGCGAATGCAGGATTCGTGCTATTGTTGGGGTGACTATTGGGATAGTCACTTCTAGGTTGTTTATCTTTCGCTTTTGTTATTAATATCCTTCTTGTTATTTCAATCTTATAAATGAATTGCAAACTTGCCTTTAAAATCGTATTACCTTATTGCAAATGAAAATTGGCTTTATGCAAATGAAACATATGACCTCCACCAAATAAGCTCGCATGTAGCATATGAATAGGTCGCTAGTTCACACGCCGCCTTGCGGTACAAAGACAATATTTGTACTGTGTGCTTTGCTTAATGTTTTGTTGCAGAGGAAGAAGGTGAGCCCCAAGGGCCTCACTACGTGAGTCGTGTTGCCGTTTCGTGGGCGACTAGACTTGGCGGTCCGTCGGATGCCTTGTGGGTTGAAGGCACACCGATTGGCTTTGTTTATAGCCATCTTATGGCGCTTTTTCTTCATGTCTTTACTCGTTGTTATGTTTGTACCTTGTGGTGCATCGGCCTTTATGCCTGAATAACACTACTATTTGTTTATCTTCCGTTTGGTAGTGTAGTGTTTGGACTCTATGTTTGGAATGGAGTTGATGTCTAATTTTGTACCGAGGTGTGTATATCGCTTTCTAGGAAGTATACATATCTCGAGGATCGATTATTTGATTTGTCTTTGCTAGGACCGGTGGTTGGTTAAGCATTACAAGCCAAATAAACTGGGGTGCTCACAGCGTCGTCTTCTTCTCTTAGCGTCGAATGAACAGTACCATGCACGTGAACAGTAGCATGCACATGAATAGTAATCTGACACAAATCTTCTTGATAAATCTCACACCCATGCACACCACAGTACACGAACGAGAGATAGGGATCAAAGATCCAACGAGTAACTCCTAGCACCACAACTAGAAACCACCACGCCAAAATGAAATCCAAGATTGGAACTCACAAGAACACACATAAAGCGAGGATAAACCCTAACGGTAGAAGGTCAACACGCTGCGTGTTTTAATTCATAACTCCAAACCTAACTCCCTTTTACATGGGGCATCCCCTGGCTATATATAGCCTTACACACGTAGGTAACAAATGCAAACAAATTTGACGTGATCTAGGACTTTGACTCGAACCTGAATATCCTAGCTTAAGAACACTTGGACTCATACGTGCACTTGACGCTGGGCTAACTCAAGGAAAACAAGCTACGTAAATAGGATTTTAGAATACATCCTTTACATCTCGGATGTAAAATCCTTAACCAAATTTTGGTTAACTAAAATTAGACATACGAGTACAAACCGACTCAAAAAAGTATGATAAATATTATAGTATGCGTCATCTTAATCTTGTAGACTACTCGGATTGCGGTGGGCCCACCTAAATCACATGACAAAGGAAATCACGTGGAGAACATAAAGTCATGTAGATGCATGCAGCAAGAAAAGATATCACGTAATATCTGGACGTGCCCCAAACAAACCCAATCTAGTAGTTGCTAATGTCTTGGTTTGGTTTCCTTTTATCTCCAAAAATATCTGGATTAGTTGTATTCCAAAAGGACTCCTTTTTGGGTACGTGGAGTTCTGGTTGCATGGCTTTTATGCACGCACGTGAACTATAGCATGTACACACCATCTTCTCTTCACATGCCGCAAGCTTTTTCTCCATGTATAGAACATGATTTGCACCTGGTTTCTTGGACTCCTGTACACACACATGCAAACATCCTCCAAGAAATATGACCACGTAGCACTCTTTGACTTGCACTACTTGGCCTTCTGGATCAAACACACATGTATGCATATGTACCTGCACATGCGGACTCGCCACACGTACACCGTGATCTTGCCCATGCGCCGTCTTCCCTAGTTCGGTTCCACGACGATACGCACGGCGTGCGCCGTGGGACTCGGCACACATGCATACCTCACGGATAGGTTTGATCGCATGCGCAACATCATCACTTGAAACATCTTCATGCACAACAACAGCTAGAGCCTCTTTCTGGATCTCTTGTGTAGCCATCAGCACCTTTTCTTCTTGCAAAACAAACTGCACATCCGAAATATCAAAAAAACCCACCGAATTAGCAGAAGATAGTCGAGCTGCATCAACACTGCTCTTCCGATTGAATATCTACAGGATGTCAACTGTAGCTTGTATGTCGAGGCGAGCACGCGAATGGGTGAGTCAGGAGTGGACCGATTAGGGTACTCGCTGAACTACACAACGGTATAGGCCCATCAGCCTCAGAGTGCGGATTCCACCATTGGCCGGTGGTCTCCCGAGCTGTATGGATTAAGACCTACCGAGTAGAGACTAGAAAGATTGAGGAGTGAAAGGCTTGGTTATCTCACTCGATGCACGCTAACGTGTTACGTGTATATTGCATGACAAGATGAGTTTGAGATATCTTGTGAGTAAAGTTGGATAACTCTGCAGAGTGTATAATCAAAGGTATTCGAATACGCCGTGCTCCTGGTTAATAAAGCTATGTTAATGGGTGATTCCAGTACAGAGGTATAAGTAGAGATTTTGAGGTGTTAAGTTGGTTTGTGCTTTTGTTGAGAAACCCCTGATGTTATTATTTATTACTGTTTTATTGTTTTACAATCTGTTTTAAATATATACCAAATGCATTCACATATGCCAGGTATGGTAAACCCTAACCAATCCTTTGAACTCCTTGCATGTAACTATTTAGCTTTTTCATGTGGCTTGTTGAGTACGGTAGTAGTACTCATTCTTACAATTTACAAAACATCTACAGAAAAAACTTGGGAAAGTGCAGAGGATCCTTGTGAACAGGATTCAGTGGACACACAGATGGCAACAACTCATGCTTTTAGGTCTCGATCGCTCAAGCGTGCTCGTGGTTTGAAGTCCTTTGTCTTGTATTATATTAACTTTGGGCTTGAAGCCCGTCAGTGAAAACCGGTCATAAGCCTTAATCTTATGTAATAAAAGTCTGGTTTTGTTGTAATCGAAGCTTGCTTGAGATGTTATTTGCTTCGCAATCGCACATCCTCGAGCAGCTTCGAAGGGTTTAACATCCACAAAATCGGGGCCGTTACAATTATATGATCACGGAATCAAGGCCAATCGTAGTACTACAGATTGCAACATGTACGCATCCACATTCATATATGATGGGAGTTGGATCGCAACTAAATATCCCTCCTTGTCTTTGTCCAATTTAACTTGGGTGCATGTCTTACTCTATAGCGATATATAGCCGATTCTAGTGTGTACGTAGTCTTTGTTTTCTATAGCGATATATATTGTCACAGCCCCAACTAATTAAATGGAATTAATATGTATTTCACTAACCTGCATTATCTAATTCAAATCATTTCATAATATATTGTACTTGGAAAATCTAATTTGAGGTAAACATACACATCAAGATTCAATTTTTAATTCAAATCAGTGATAAAAAGTTGTGATCATCATCTGAAATCTATTTATTTAAATACTACACTAATTATTAGGAATTAATATATTTTTTCCCAAATTTTTTGGGACTAGTTTGAACCTCATTAAAATTCAAACCACATTTATAGACATACAACATGTTTGAATTTAAATATCACAAACTATATTATGAACAATAGGGTTTTATAATTTTTATGGGAACTATATACTCCCAGGAACCCCCACAAATTATTTCAGGATTTTAGGAATTTTATTTCTATTTTTAAGCCCTTGGTCAAAGTGGAGAAAACATTTAAATTCTCACCAAACTCGATCAACCAGCTACTATTCCTCGGGCTCGAGTCCGACTCGGCGAGCCGACTCGGCCCAACCGCCTAATTGCACCACGGCATTGCAACCTTTGGATCTTAGATCGGCGTTCGAGATCGTGCCACCGTTTGGGTAGTTTAAAACGACACCACTAATCTCGCCCGTCCGATCGCCATCCAACAGATCCGATTAACACTACGTCGCGTCACCTTGTGCCGACCGCTCGACCTTTGACCGGTCGTGGCTCGCGTCCACCTCGCGCGAGGCGCGCTCGGATGCCGCAGCCACGCGGCCGTGCCTCTCTGCTTCCGGCCGTTGGCGAGCCGTTACTCGTTAGCCACCGCCACATGCAACCACTCCGGAGCCACCTCCTCTTCACGCCGCCTCCATCCCCGTCAACGCACGAGCATAATACCCCTCGAAGCCCCTCCTTTTCCTCACTCTTCCTCTCGGCGGTGAGGAAGGGAAGCTCTCCGTATCCTCGCCGTGTAAGCTTCCTCCGCTTGGTTCCGTCGTCCTCGTGATCGATGCCTTTCCCATTTTTGCTAATCTCGGTTCTTGTCTTTGCTTGTAGCCTCTGGTTCACTTTCGTGCTCTAGCTCACGTCAAGAGCACGCCCGAGAGCACCACCTCGTCATCTTCGTCTCCTGAGGTACTCGAACTTTCTTCGCGTCACATCGGGCCTTACGACATGGTTATGGAAACCCCTCAAACAATTTTATGAATACATGACAGTCTTCTTTGAATTGAAATTTGCCCTTTTCTACCAAGCTCAAACTTTTCATTTCCCACCTTGTTTTGGTAAGCTTTTCTTCAATTCCTTAGGTCCTTATCATCTCTAAGGTATCCTTGAGCTGCCTTGACCATTCTTTGACCTTAGGATTGCTCCAGTCATCTCCTCCACGTGGCCGTCGCCGCTACTTTCTTCTCCAGTACGGCGGTTTTCCGGTCAACTCCGACCTTCTCTCGAGCACCCTCCGAGCTCGGTAGATTCCTACTAGTCCCTAGGAGCATAAGCATGTGTTCAATTGCTCGAGCACTTTCAAATCGGCATAGCTACTTTTGCCGTATTCGTATCACGCCAACTCAACTCGGCTAGCGCGTTGGTCGGCTCGATCGTCGAGATTACTTCCGATAGAAGCGCATTGCTATTCTACATCTTTACCGGCCCTTGGCTGGCGCCGCCGTGGCCGAAATCACCGGCGAGTCGCCGGTGAAGCGTGCGGGACAACCGTTGTCGTACTCGGACAACGACTGTAGCAAATGATTACGAGTTAATGGCAATCATTAGTAATTAAACGTTGTCTTAAACCTCCTAACTCGATCGCTACTTGCGGCCCCACCACGAAAACAACACGTTTAGTAAAACGTTGGAGCCACTGACGTGTGGGCCCAAAAATTAAACACGTGCTAAGAAAAATCAAATGAACTGGAATCAATCTGGACCGTCAGATGCGAAAGGGACGGGTTGGATTTGTGAGACATTCGGACCGTCCTATTGCACCTCGAATATGGACCGTTGGATCTTGATCCAACAGCTCGCAACCGTCGCCCTAGGACGCACACGTGCGCGCGCCTCGTAGTGGGCCGCTGGCGAGCGGGCCCGCTGGTCAGTGACCGTGGCTAGCCGAGCCTCGGTGAGAAAAGTAGCAAATAGTTTATAAAGTCCGAAAATCATTTACCTGTACACTGAAAAATATGAACAACTTCTAAAATGCATAACTAAATCATTTTAACTCCAAATCGCATGAAACCACTTCTGGAAATTTTCACTTTTAGTAAACTTTATATTAAAATTAGTTTCAAACATGTCTCTGTAGCAGAGAGATTTATTTGGAGATTAATCCATTTAAAACCATTATTTTACAATAGGAAAAGGGCTGATAACTTAAAAAATACATAAGTAATTATTGGAACCTCCAAAAACGGTGAGACCACTTCTAATAATTTTCATTTTCAGTGAACTTAATTCTAAAAATGGTCTCCACATTACCTCTGTCACAGAAACTATATTCGGGAGAATATACCCCTTAACTTTATTATTTTTATACTATAAAAGGCTGATAACTTTGAAAATCAATAACTAAATCATAAAAACTCCAAAAGGGACAAACTCAACTGTTTTTAACTTATAATAATATTGCCTATTTATCTATGTAATCTATGTACTCACCACTGTTCTACAAAATTTCACTTCATAAATAAATTATATAATGACGACTTATTGAAATCTGAAATTCAAACCATTATAACTTTCACATGCTAAATCAAAGTGAAATAATTCTTTCACCAAAAATCATTTAAAATCATGACCTAAATACTGTAGAAAAATCATGCATTTTTGAGCATGTTGGTTTTTAAGTTGTTTTCTGATTTATTTGATGTTATAATTATATAGATCCGAGCATATTGATATCGACACTTACGCTACCGAGTGAGCAGCTACTGTACCAGCAAGGCAAGCATCATTTGAACTTTCTTTTGCATCATATTTGATCCCAGTTTTGGTTAAGATAGTGCAATGATAATTGCTTGCATGCTATTTTGATTATGTCAATATTTTTGTGATGTGTAGTTTAGTTATGTCCTATGCTTGAGGTTAATCTTGAATTATGCCAACTCCTATATGCTTAAGATAGGATGTGTGAAATATGGGTTATAGAATTGCTTAGCCATGCAAGTCTAGATACGGTAGCTCGATCGTCGGGAATAACCCGGCGGTTTTGGGATACACACAACTCTTACTTTATGTTTTTACTTCAGATCTTTGTAGCTGTTTTATGAGTAAAACTTTGTCATTTTTAAATGAGATTTGGTCCGACAAGTGTTGGTTAGTGATGGTGCTTTGTGCACGAGCATTGGGTAAGTGGAAGGACTTGTCTGGACAATTGAGGACCGAACTTTGGGTACCTACTGTTCAAGCAACACTCGTGCTGCCACACGCGGGTTGGGAGCCGTATGGTTAAGTAGGGGGAGGGTTTTATTGTGTTAAGTCCTTGGTGGTGTAAGGGGCATAGCGACCGTGAAATCCTATGTTCTTTGAGGAGCCGATGTAATCCTTTATAGTGTGCAAGGGAGCACCAATTCTTTTGTTTTGATTGCATCGGTATTTCCAATATAACTTGTGAGCCCCCTAGCAAGTGCTATCCGACGCTTGTCTTGAGCAAGGAACCATCTCACAAGGGGACTTGGCTCAATAGGGCTTTCTTCTTGAAAATGATCAGATCTTGATTTACACCTACCGCATACCATAGGAAGTGTGCTATTTCGGAGGCCTCGGAGGCTTACGGGCTAATCAAGTCGTGTGGGTAAAGTAGTACACCCTGCAGGTATTAATCTATTCGAATAGCCGTGTCCACGGTTATGGACGACCGCTTGAAATTTGTGGCTGCTTATTGTTAGACTTTTAATTAAAATTGTGGTTGAACTTGGTATTCGTCATGAACGGGCTGTTCATGTGTTTAGTATATCAAAGTGGGCTGCCACTTTGGTCTTTGTATGATTCAATTTGTTTATTACTGAAATGCTTTACTACATGTTTTACTTCTACTTCAAATCTGATTTTTAAATGGGCACATGAAAAACTAGTATGTGTAGGTTGTTAATTGTTGCGTCTTTTCGCAAAACTAAACCAATATGAGCCATCCTTTGAATGACCCTTATGCATAACTATTTTTATTTGTGTAAGACTTGCGAGTACACTTGTACTCAGCCAGATGTTTGCTGGCCTTTTCAGGTGAGGAAGGTTATGATTATGACGATCTCGCTAGTGTTGACTTGGGTGACACTAATGAGTAGTGTGCTGCCATTTAACCCCCAGTCGGTTGCCGATGGGTGTTGGGCATACCACTGCTGGTCTTTTGCTTTATCTATTTAATTCCGCTGCTACTTGATACTCTGCTTTAAATTTGGCCGGTCGACCGCTTGTAATAAACTGTAGACCTTAACTATTATGCAGTATGTCTTTTATTCCTTGTTGTATGCGTTGTATGGATGTAATCAACGTTGGATGAGGGTATGAGTATATTGGTCATTGATCTTGGGAGCCAATATATGTCATACTCGTTGTTGATGAATTCCCATTTAACTCACCAAGGGTAGTGCTTCGAATCAAGGGAGAATCGACAATCATGTAACGCTCGCAAGGGAGCAGCGCGCATGATCGTTGAGGCTCTAGTATTCGGCTAAGCCTCTCACTTGGAAAGAGTTAAATTGGAATTCATTTACTGGAGACCCGTAATTATGTCCCTAAGATCTTGTATAATCTCGGTCTTATGGAGATAATTACCGGGGTCCCCACATATATGGGTCCCGGCGAGGCCGGCCTGGATCGATGCATGCGCCTCGATTAATATAGCAGCAATTAATCCTGCCGTCCGGTCATGCAGCTAGCTCTTATTTTGGAATTCAAATCGGAGTTAGCTTGGAACAAGTTGAGAAAGCTCCAAATTACTAACATATCAACGTGTACAACAAGACATATCAATATTGTCGCGTCCTACTATATGTACAGTACACATCATAGCGATCCTATTATCTGATGATGGAGGCCGTGGGCTACACGACATACGATGATGTAAATATGTGTGCATGGTTCTATGCATCACGCCATGCGCGCATCTCTATCGATCATTTTTTTCTTTCGAATCTCTATCGATCATTTGATGGGGTAAAGAACGTAAGGATAGCGATCGATCCTTTGATAGAGATACGTGATCCATCACTGCAATCACTGAATCAAACCTACTAGCGCTGTACGTATTATGCAGGTCATGGCTCTAGTCTTATCCCAGCATGGCTACAACCAGAATATTACAACAATCTGAATATTACAAGCCAAGCCAAGCCTAGCCAAGAGACAAATATACATAGCAGGGCAACAAAAGCTCAGGGGGCATATCTGCATATACAACCACTGAAAATTGTTATTATATGATCACCGGAATCGAGGTCAATCGTAGTACTACAGATTGCAACATGTACTTAAATATAAATAGATAGTTTCACAAACAAGTCACGTAATTGCCAATCAATATAAATGATATTTCATTCGAGGGACAAAATAACATATTATTCAAAAATTTATAAATATAGAAGCAATATAATTATCTCTATGATTACCTCCGGAGCATATTACTAACAACTCCACTGTCCATCCGTCCGCTTTCCTCAAGACCAGAAATAATTCATGGATCAAGAAATTTTACTCATACTAAACATATATAGGACAAAAGCAGCAAACTCCAAATTAGCAGATGAACTAGTGCTTTATATTTATCTGTTCCGCTTCTTAAATTCTCAAGTGATCGATCGAACTGACCGAGCCGTGGGTTACGCAACATATATACCATGCGTATGGGATCGATGGTGTACGTAATAGGTAGGTGTCTGATCACGAATTCGTCTCAAGTGGACATTATTGAGTTCGAGTTTAGTACGAATTGAATTTGAGTGTAATTCGAGTTTTGTTTTCTACCTCAACTCGTAGGTCGACTCATACACGGAATCTTTTAGTACTACTATAAATTTATCCTTGTAGTTCATAGGGTAAAGCAAAAGCTTTACTATAAACATCTCCTCATATAGTGATATCGTCTTCGTGTATCCGTAGTTTTTTCGAAAGGGTTTTTCACGTAAAATTTGTGTATCTCGTTTCTTTTTTTTTTTGGTGCATTATTTGCAACAGTATGTGTTTCAGATCGAGCTGGCGGGCGAGTGAGAAAGAGATATATGGACGCAAGTACGTACACATGTATATCTTGCATGGTCGACACTTGTCGGATATAATCCGTTCACATTGTTTAGAGGGTACAAGTTAGACGCACACACACAACGCACACCTCACTCACACCACCACACATACATACACACCCGCATAACCCGAATGGGCTGCTCGCACACCGGAAGAGCGAGCCACCCGAGCAAATGCTTTATCCTCTATGATCAATTAGCTAGTCAGAGACAAATTTAGTTGTGTAAGATCGATGGAGCTGATCGAGGCTATCTTTGCACATCCACAAACGTCGTCTATGTTATAGCAGATTCTAGTTCAGTCTTTGTTTTCCATTGTACGTTTCGCTTCCTAGCTAGCTAAATGCCTATATGGGTCCCGGCGCGGCCGGCCAGGATCGATGCATGCGCCTCGATAAATATAGCAACAATTAATCCTGCAGTCCGGTCATGCTGCTAGCTCCTGTCGCGGAATTCAAATCGGAGTTAGCTTGGAACAAGTTGAGAAAACTCCAAATTACTAACATATTAACGTGTACATGTACGACAATACATATCAATACTGTCACGTACTCCTAGCGATCCTAGTATCTATGAATTCTGATGGATCACGTACGCCATGACATACGGTGATGTAGATATGTGAGCATGCTTATGTGGATCACGTACGCCGTGCGCTCATCTCTATCAAATGACTCTACTCTTGCTATCGATCATTTGATGGGGTAAAGAACGTAAGGCTAGCGATCAATCCATACATGACTGTCACGTACCCGATTGATGAACACGAACGAACTCAAAATTGAATAGCTTCGGTATCAAAATCCAACAAAATATGCAAAGTAATGGAGATACAATCCGGGGAGAATGGAAGTAGGAACTAGCAAATGGACTGGAATACAGATATCAAGAGTGGGAAGAAGAACAGGAGATTGGGAACTGGGAATCGAGAAGAGAAAAGGGAAGGCAGCAGGAGGAAGAAGAAGAGCTGTGGCTAAAGCCTGAAGTGTTTCTTCGATAGATCATCCCGATGCTGCTGCTGCCCTTTGTACTCCCGAGTCTTGCCTCTCGCCTCCCGGGCCACGACCCAACAATGCAACCCAAAGCCGGTTGGTCCGTAACATTCCTCCCTCCTTGAATGAGGCTTGACCCCAAGCCGATACAAAAGAATAGTCACCATTACAACCGGGATCCCATGTCATCCGAAATTGCCATGCACCCAAACAGCCGGCAGGCCTTCAACTTGTAAGCATAGAGGAGACCGCACTTGCCCAAGGTAGAAGTCGGTAAACCTCCACGCTTCGTTGCCCACTCGATAGAAGTATGCATACACGATTATCAAACTCACTTCATCATGGAAACACCATGCATGATGTTTTACGCCAAGCTCCTATGCATGCCTAACGGACACCGAAGAAGGTGCCTCCTATGCATGCCACCGTCCACCTGTGAAATCGAGGTTGCTTGCCACAAAGTATGCTTCCTTGGTGTGGATTGGTTTCTCACGAAGAAAAGTGGTTGCTGGACAATGCAATCTCCAAGGTTTCGTGTTCATTTTCTTGACAAACCACCTCCAGAGCGCATATATAAGACCACCGATCTCAATCTTGCTCTTGAGACCACCATTCAAGATTTCCCACACAAGTCTGTGTTTTGCAAAATAGCTTTTCTCCACTAGATCACTTTCATATCTTGATATCCACTCCCAAGATCTGATTCTTGGAATAGAACAAGGAAATTCAAAGCCTTCAAATTCTCCATATTAGGAATAACTTCATCATCTTTCATCGAATGATAACCTCCTCGGACTTGGCAAAAGGCTTGAACGTATACAAAGTAATCAAGATAGCTGAGTAAGCACTAACACACTTAACATTGCATTCCTCATTTTTGCAAAAGTGAATTCAGCTTCCAAAAGGTTCCCGTTTTATGGTAAAGGCCCATAAGCATACCAACTGTAGACACATTCTACCTGCACTTCTCTCTCTAGCATCATATTAAACCACTTTGTTCCCCAATTAACAAGCCTCCTTTTGGCGAAAACATAGATCAGCCCATTAAATGCTCGAGCATCCAGCAGTGCAACGAAAACGACAAACATTTCATGAAGCAACAGTTCACTGTCTTCCAATCCTCCTTCGAGCAATCGCTGAAGAGCTAGGTGATACACATCGCGTCCTCTCTAGCTTCCCATTGGCCTTCATCCACCGGAAGAATTTAAGAGCCTTCTCATCACTGTGCTTCTCGAGACGGATTAAAGCATAATTGCAGTCCTCAATCTTTGGACTCATCGCTAATACCGCATACAAAATCGCATCTACATCATCATTCACCACAAATTTGTGACCTTGCCTATCCTTTCCAAAGAGTGTTAATAGTCGCATTAGCGACACACTTCAAGGTTTGCACCTACATTCTTAACTCACATCAATTCAATGCTCTTGGCAATCGCTACTCCATCCTTGGTAACTTTAGGAGCACCAAAGCTTTGCTCAATAACAACCGTGCGCCCCTTAGGATCCATTGTCACTTTGACAAAGATCGGCCAACTCTTGATGTAAAACATAGTAGTTAGCGATCTATTAGGCATGAGCATTATGGCGTAGCATAATTGTAGGGATCGGTTTCATGTATAGATAGAAGGAGCTGATTGTATAGGATCGATGAGATATGATCTGCTACCATGTATCCTTGTTTATATAAGAGAATGAAACCCCACAGGGGATTACTGCGGCAAATAGCAAATAATTTCTTTCTCTTGGTATCAGAGCCAGATCCAAGCTCTCTGTCATGACCACCTCTGATCAAACCTCCCACATCATCGCCAAAGGTGCCACATCTCCTCTCCGAGCGCCTCTCTCATGACCACCTCTTCTTCTTTGCCAACGCCATCACTTGTAGGCTCACCCGCACAATTTTACGCTGGAAGGCCCAAGTCGTCCCCATCCTCCGAGGTATCCAGCTGTTTGGTTATCTCGACGGAACCACGCCTATGCCGCCGGCCACAGTGACCGAAGGGATAGGTTCTACTGTGCGGCAGGTGGACAATCCTGCTCACTCCGCCTGGATCATCCAGGATCAGGCCATCTTGGGCGGCCTGCTGTCCTCCATGACCGAGGACGTGCTACCCCAGCTCACGCGCATCGGCACATCTGCCGAAGTGTGGAGGACGCTCCATACCATGTTCTCTGCCCAGCATCGCGGAAATGCCATCCAGATCCGCACCCAACTCGCCACGACGAAGAAGGGTGATATGAGTGCGTCTGAGTACTACCAGAAGATGACGGCGCTTGCTGACACCATGGCAAACATTGGACAACCCATGTCCGATGATGAAGTGATCGGGTACATTCTCGCCGGCCTTGGTCCAGGTCACGGCGATCTCGCCACTTCCATCACTGTCCTAAGCAATCAGCGACCGGTAACCCTCCCGGAGCTGTATTCCTACATGCTTTCGCATGAGGCTCAAGCCACCATGTTGAGTGGCACGGCGGAATTTTCTTCGTCCGCCAACAACGTCACGCGCCAGGACTCCTCCGACAATCCACGTCACAACAACAATAACTACCACAACAACTCCGGCAACCGTGGTGGTGGTGGCTACCGCGGTGGTGGTGGCCGCGGCCGAGGGCGTGGCCGCGGCAGGAACAACGGCCCTCGCTGCCAGGTATGTGGCATCCATGGCCATGTGGCGTTGAACTGCCGCAACCGATTCAATCATGCATACCAGCCGGAGGAGTACCGTGGGGAGTATCGTGGCGGCAACAGTGCCATGACTGGAAGAGGCTACAACATCGACACAAATTGGTACATCGACACCGGTGCAACGGATCACCTGACGAGTGATCTTGATCGCCTGACCATTCAAGAACGCTACCACGGCAAGGATCAGGTTCAAGTGGCCAACGGAGCAGGTTTGCATATTTCACATATTGGTCATTCTATAATTCCCGGCTTAGATCAGTCTCTTGCTCTTAAAAATATTCTTCATGTTCCTCACATCAATAAGCACCTCCTTTCTGCACATAAACTTGTTTCTGATAATGATGTATTCATCAAATTTCATGCCGATGCTTTCTTTGTTAAGGACAAGGCCACGAAGAAAACGCTTCTACTCGGTAGAAGCAAAGGGGGTCTCTACCCAGTGCCATTTAGTCGCTCAACATCCACCACTCCTCATCATGCTTCGTCCGGTGTCAAGGTGTCGTCCTCCAAATGGCATCAACGTCTTGGTCATCCTACTTCAACCGTTGCTAGGTCTATCTTAAAATCCAATAAATTAGATTGTTTCTTCGAACAAGAGTCTTCCGTTTGTGATGCCTGTCAACGTGCAAAGAGTCATCAACTCCCTTATAATAATTCTGTTCGTGTCACGACCTCTCCGCTTGAGCTTATTCACTCCGACGTGTGGGGGCCTGCTCAAGCCTCCGTTGGAGGTTTTAAATATTATGTAAGTTTCTTGGATGATTATAGCCGCTATACTTGGATTTATCTTCTTAAGCATAAATCGGATGTTGAGCAAATCTTTTATACTTTTCAAAATCATGTTGAGCGTCTCTTGAATTCCAAAATTCGTACTGTTCAGTCTGATTGGGGAGGAGAGTATCATCGTCTTCATAAATATTTCCAACGTTGTGGTATTTCCCATCGTGTCTCCTGTCCCCATACCTCACAGCAAAATGGTGTGGCCGAAAGAAAGCACAGGCACATTGTTGAAACTGGTCTTACTCTCTTAGCTCATTCCTCTCTTCCTCTCAGATTTTGGGATGAAGCTTTCTTAACGGCGTGCTATTTAATTAATCGTATGCCGAGTCGCATCATCAACAATTCTACACCCATTACACGCCTTCTCAATATTACACCAGATTATACCTTTCTTCGCACTTTCGGTTGTGCTTGTTGGCCTAGTCTTCGGAAATACAATTCTCATAAGTTGCAGTTTCGCTCCAAAATGTGTGTCTTTTTGGGGTACAGTTCTATGCATAAGGGATACAAGTGTCTTGACAGACGTACTGGCCGGGTGTATATCTCGCGCGATGTTGTTTTTGATGAATCCCTATTTCCTTTCTCCACTCCTTCTCAATCGGCCACACCTTCCTTTGACACTGTTCGTTTTCCTCAGTCTGAGCCGGTGATTGTGAATGATCATATGCGAAATTATGACTTATCGCTTTTGTTGTCTAACACGCCTGATGCAGCTGCAGTTGCACCGCGTCCTCCGATCGGCGTCCAGCGCGCCTGTCTGATCGATGTCCCGGGTGCATGCAATCCTGGGCCTGCTATGTCGACTCCTGGCCCAGGAAGTACTCCGTCGATTCCGGCTCAAGTTCTTGCCTCGCCTGCGCCGGATGCACATGAGCCAGCTTCAACGTCTCCCGGTGTGCTTCATCCGCTGCAAGATCATGCAGTGGGCGATGTCACTGTCACGCCTGTATCTGATGCTGCACCTGCTAATGCTCCACCCGTGCACCAAATGACCACTCGCCTTCGCAGTGGAAAGGTCTTCCCAAGCGCTTCTGAGATGGCACGATTGATGCGATCGTAACCGTCGTGCTTTCTTCGCCGCGCCTACGTCTCATCGTTTTGCCCTCTCAGATCCGCTGGCGCTCCGCCATGGAGGACGAGTTTGCTGCTCTCCAGAAAAATTGCACCTGGACTCTTGTGCCTCGTCCGCCTGGAGTCAATATTGTTGGGAGTAAATGGGTGTTCAAGCTTAAACAGCGTCCAGATGGCTCTATTGATAAACATAAGGCGCGTTTGGTTGCTAGGGGATTCACACAGCAGTATGGTGTTGATTATGAAGACACTTTCAGCCCTGTTGTTAAACCAGCCACTGTGCGTTTGGTTCTGGCCTTGGCTGTTTCTCACGGATGGCATCTTCGTCAAATAGATGTGAGTAATGCTTTTCTCCATGGTTTTCTAAATGAGGACGTATATATGCAGCAGCCTCCTGGTTTTGAAGACTCTCAACATCCTTCTTATGTGTGCAAACTTCAAAAGGCGCTTTATGGTCTCAAACAGTCACCTCGTGCCTGGTTCTCCCGGCTTAGTGACCGGTTGCTTCAGCTTGGTTTTCAGTCCTCCAAGGCAGATACCTCTCTTTTTCTGTTCCATCATGATGATATCACCATATATATGCTTGTGTATGTGGACGACATTGTTATTGCTGGCTCTTCCCAGAAGGCTGTTGATCATCTGCTACGTGCTTTGTCGTCTTCCTTTCCGATCAAAGATCTTGGTCGGTTGCACTATTTTCTGGGGATTGAGGTCGTCTACAATCCAGGGGGAATCACCTTACTGCAGCACAAGTATGCTTCTGATCTTCTTCATCGAGCTCACATGGAGAATTGTAAGAGCGTCTCAACCCCCATGTCTGTTACAGACAAGCTTGCACGTGATAGTGGTACAACTCTTAGTGATGATGATGCTTTCAATTATCGAAGCATGGTTGGAGGACTGCAGTATCTCACGTTAACAAGGCCAGACATTTCTTTTGCTGTGAATAAGGTGTGCCAATATCTTTCCAAACCCACTGATGTGCATTGGGAGGCAGTCAAGCGTATCTTGAGATATATCAAGGGCACAGTTGCTACAGGACTCAGTATACGGTGTTCCAGTTCCACTCTTTTGAGCGTGTTTACTGACGCGGATTGGGCTGGGTGTATGGATGACCGCAGGTCTACAGGAGGTTTTGCGGTATTTCTAGGCCCAAACTTGATCTCATGGAGCTCTCGCAAACAACCCACAGTGTCCCGGTCTAGCACCGAAGCTGAATACAAGGCCGTGGCGAATGGTACTGCTGAAGCAACGTGGGTACAGTCTTTGCTGAAAGAATTAGGCATATGTCAGCGGCGACCTCCAGTATTATGGTGTGACAATCTTGGAGCTACCTATCTAACAGCTAATCCTGTCTTCCACGCACGGACAAAGCATATAGAGGTGGACTTCCACTTTGTCAGGGAGAAGGTTGCATTGGGTGCACTTGATGTGCGTTTTGTATCTTCCAATGATCAGGTAGCTGATGGATTCACCAAACCAGCTACGCGCTACATGCTCGATCGTCTACGACACAATCTGAACCTTGTTACGGTTAAGATTGAGGGGGAATGTAAAACATAGTAGTTAGCGATCTATTAGGCATGAGCATTATGGCGTAGCATAATTGTAGGGATCGGTTTCATGTATAGATAGAAGGAGCTGATTGTATAGGATCGATGAGATATGATCTGCTACCATGTATCCTTGTTTATATAAGAGAATGAAACCCCACAGGGGATTACTGCGGCAAATAGCAAATAATTTCTTTCTCTTTCAGCATGGCTATGGCCATTTGTATGGACCTCCTCTTCTCTAGGCACCTCGCTGTTAGCTACTTTTGCATTCCCCTCTGATCCTTGACCTTCAATCTTCAGGGCTCTCTTAGTCTCAATAATTTCCACACCATCAGCACTTTCTCTCCCTTTGTCCTTGTCGCCATAAACCTCACACTCCACATCAACTGTACAAAAATCAACACTCCTATCAAACTGATCATGTCCATGCACCATTGAAACATCTGCGTTGCCCTGCTCCCCACTAGTGGCCTCCTGCTCTACCAATTTTGCAGTAGCTTGTTTAATGGAATTATCCCCCACAGGAACCTCTGAATCCGCAATACTAGTGTCGACATGATCCTGCCCATTGTTCGATGGTGATGAATGGGCACCCACGACGATGACCTCGGGGGCAATCGCGGAGGCCTCCGCGTCGCTTCGAGTCATCGTAGAGGACGCAGAGTCTGGCGTCGGCTGCTCCAGCAGAATATCAAGAAAGCAACAGGCCTCGTAGATGCACCGACCATGGAAGGCATCTCGAGCTTGCTTCGCTTCTTGCCATGATCGGAGTTGTACCGTGGCCTCCACACGGTTCCCTCTCTCCAACACCGACATCTTCTCCACGCCATACGCCTCAAGGACTTGGTGTAGCACCTCCTTCGTCACCGGGTAGAGCACATGGCTCACGATGATGCGAAGAACACCACCTGTGGTTGCCTTCTGGTAGCTCGGCATTTCGCCGAGCAGGTGGCGGGTGCCTCCTCCACCGACACCACCACAGCTCAAATCCACCCACCGGTCCCAGCTACCACCACCAATCCCTTCCCACACCATCTCAGCACAAGAACTCCCACGAATCGACAGCTCTGATACCAATTGTCACGTACCCGATTGATGAACACGAACGAACTCAAAACTGAATAGATTCGGTATCAAAATCCAACACAATATGCAAAGTAATGGAGATACAATTCGGGGAGAATGGAAGTAGGAACTAGCAAATGGACTGGAATACAGATATCAAGAGTGGGAAGAAGAACAGGAGATTGGGGAACTGGGAATCAGAGAAGAGAAAAGGGGGAAGGCAGCAGTGGAGGAAGAAGAAGAGTTGTAGCTAAAGCCTGAAGTGTTTCTTCGATAGATCATCCCGATGCTGCTGCTGCCCCCTTTGTACTCCCGAGTCTTGCCTCCTGCCTCCTGGGCCCACGACCCAACAATGCAACCCAAAGCCAGTTGGTCCGTGACAATGACATGTTTGCAGCAGGCACAGACACATCATACATAGTCCTATAATTCACTATGGCCGAGCTCATAAGAAACCCACACCACATGACCAAACTGCTTTCACTACTACACGTACACCACTTGCATGCATAGCTAAGTACAATTGCTAGCTGTGTTATGCGGGTCATGGCTCAATTCGTACAAGCATTATCCCACCCAGTATCCCCACAAGCATCGCTCTATCTGTTGCTCTTTCCTCTCCTCCTCATCTTGCTACTACACTACTTCATGGCAACAAGCAGAAGATCAGCAAGCAAGAAACTCAACCATGGTAAGCTCCCTCCTTCGCCTCCAGGGCTCCCGGTCATCGGGCACATGCACCTTGTCGGCTCCGACCCTCATGTCTCCCTCGCCAACCTCGCCAAGAAGCATGGCCCTGACGGCCTCATGCTCCTCCAGCTCGGTCAGGTGCGCAACCTCGTCGTCTCATCCCCGCGCACCGCAGAGGCCATCCTGCGCACGCACGACCACGTCTTCGCCACACGGCCACCGTCCACGGTCGCGGACATCCTCTTGAGCGGGTCGTCGGACGTCGCCTTCGCCCCCTACGGCGAGTACTGGCGGCAGCTGAGGAAGCTCGTCACCACGCACCTGCTGAGTGCCAAGAAGGTGCACTCGCTCCGCCGTGCCCGTGAGGAGGAGGTGAGCCTGGTGATCGCTAGGATCCAGGAGGCGGCAGCCACGGGTGTTGTCATCGACATGACCGAGCTGCTCAGCTCGTTCACGAATGACATTGTGTGCCGCGCCGTGTCGGGGAAGTTCTTCCGGGAGGAAGGCCGGAACAAGCTGTTCCGGAAGCTCATCGACGGGAACGTGGCTCAGTTTGGGGGTTTCAACCTAGAAGACTACTTCCCAAGCTTAGCAAAGATAGATCTGCTCGCAAGAGTGATGTACGCCAAGAGCAAGAAGTTGAAGAAGAGATGGGACGATTTGCTCGACAAGATCATAGATGACCATGCAAGCAAATCATCACTAGGTCATCACAACGAGCATGATCAGCAACAAGATCACGAGAGAGACTTCGTAGATGTTGTGCTCTCTCTTCAACAGGAGTACAATCTCACTAGAGAGAATGTCAAGGCCATCTTGATGATAACTTCAATCCCCCTCAGACCCTAGCTAGCATATGTGTGTTTCAATATATTCTTTACAAAATTGTCAAGAGGCATATATATAGCAATTTTTGCTTGGTCCATAGATAGCAGAACTAGAAAATCTCACAAGAGGCAGATCTCCATTTACAACCACCTGAATACTAGTACTGTATAAGCACAAAAGGAATAAATTCATTTGTTACTCTTTGCTGATATATATTGCATGCTTAATATATATATTACTCTTTCCATATCTGTTTAATACAAGTTTTCGTGCTGACGCTTTCGATCCATGCAGGACATGTTTGCAGCAGGCACAGACACATCATACATAGTCCTGGAATTCACTATGGCCGAGCTCATACGAAAGCCACACCTCATGACCAAACTACGAGCTGAGGTTAGGAAGCACACACCTAAAGCCCAACAAAATGGTCAAGGACGATGACATGAACAACATGACTTACCTTAAAGCTGTCATAAAGGAGACACTCCGGCTACACCCACCGGCACCACTCCTCCTCCCACGCCTCTCCATGGCCAAATGTGATGTCAACGGTTACACGATACCAGCCGAAACTCGTGTCCTCGTTAACGCCTGGGCTCTTGGTAGAGATACAATGTCATGGGAGAAGGCAGATGAGTTCATGCCAGAGAGATTCATGGACAGCGCAAACACTGTAATTGTCGACTTCAAGGGGAGCAATTTCCAGTTTGTGCCATTTGGGGCTGGGCGAAGGATCTGTCCTGGGCTTAATTTTGGGATGGCCTCTGTTGAGATCATGCTAGCGAACCTTGTTTACTGCTTTGACTGGGAGCTCCCGAATGGGCTGGAGAAAGAAGACATTGATATGACAGATGTGTTTGGAGTGACTATGCGTCGAAAGGAGAAACTCTTTCTTGTCCCGAGATCACAAGATGTCAACCACGCATAATACAACACATGACGGGGGCTATTTGTATTGTATGTACATATTAATCATAAATCCCACCCAATTGTATGACCAGATGCTATAGTATATAACTCGGACGCAAGACGCGCTTCACTGCGCCCGTGCTGGTTCTGTTATGTTGGTCTAAACTGGAGACAAACACACGAGAGCATAAGAACGCAAAAAGAAAAAAAAATTATACCGTCGGAACAACAACAGTTTTTTTAATTTTCTTCTTCATCTCGATTACCCTTGTTCTTACTTCTCTTCTTACAAAATCTGGTCACACATGGTCTCTTTTTATAGGCACAACTGCCGCTACAGAACCATCTCGGATTGCTACGGTACCAGACTCTGATTGCTACAGTGCCAAGCACAGATTGCAACAGTACCCGACTTGGATTGCTACAGTATACAGCAAGCAGCCTGAAATAGAAACTAATAATAAACAAAGATTACCTAACTATCACTCCCTAATCTTTGTGTACTTATTATTTCGTGTACTCGACTGCCAGTTGGACTTGACTTCAACTTGGCTCACACACACTCGGCCGAAGACAGTGACATAGCTCGAACACGTCTTGAGCTCTTACTCATTGACACAGTCGGTCTCAACTATGATTTGCCCAACTCGTACTCAATTTATAGGACGCGATCACATCTTTTCAACATCTCGGACTCAACTGCACGGACTAAACTCAGGATGGTGAACACATCTTCTCAATATCCCAAACTCAACTCCACGGACTCGACTCAGGACGGCGAACACATCTCCTCAATATCCCGGACTCATCTCTAAGTAGACACAGCATCAGAGCAGTGCCGGATGGTATTCAACATCTGCTTCAATTAAATGCGCATCCACTCTCTTCTTCCTCGTCTTACGGCATTCGGAAAGCAAAGTGACTGTAGTCTTGACAATTATGACATCTTATCTTTGTCTTGTTGAATTTCTGATTCTTGTGGCCTCGGCCACCACCATTGTTAGAATCGTCGAAGAAACACTCGCCTTTGCCTCTCGACGATCGGGCCTGCCACTCGGCGTGGGTTAACAGCAGGTGCTCATTGTAACATCCCCATTTTGGTTAATGAGATTTAGTATGCATATTATCAGCATGCATGACATTTTGGAGACATTTGCATAAATTATTGCAATTGGAAGATTTAAATCAAAGATCAAACATACACTTCGAATTCAAACTCCAAATGAAAACAGGAACTAAAACATTTGATCATCCCCTGGAAATATTTTATTCAAATACTAGAATAATTATCATGAATAAATATAATTTTTACCAAATTTTTGGAACTATATTCAACCCCCTAAAAATTCAAACACCATTAATAGACCTAGACTAAGTTTGAATGTAGTTTACACAAATTATATCTTGAACAGTATGGTTTTATAATTTTTATGAGTACTAGGTCATCCCAGGAACACCCTTGAATTATTTCAGAATTTTTAGAAATTTATTTCTATATTTAAAGCCTCGGTCAAACCCAACTTGTCTCTTGGTCAAATCTGTTTTCAAATCCACAGCATTTGTTGCACCGACTCGACCTAACCCCTTTGACCCGAGTCCGACCCGGGCGAACGGACTCGGCTGCACCACCTAACTGCACTTTTGCTTGCGAGCCCTTTGATCCAAAATCAACGGTCCAGATTTTGGCGTCTTTTGACCACTCCGAATATCTCTTAAGATCAGCGCCGTTCGTTCATGATCGTAAGATCGAGACAAAAACCCAACCCGACCGAGCGGACGCGCCACTTGGCCCAGCCACACCGCCTCGCCGCGCCACTCGTTTTCCGCGACGACTGCGGGCCGCGAGCCTTTCTTCCACCTCAGGTGGGCTTGCGCAGAAGCTCAACGCCACGCGCCGCTTGAGCTCTCAGCTGCATGCCGTCAACACCGTGTCTCACCGCCCTCGCCGACCAGTCCGGGAGCACCGCTTTTTCACGCCGTCCCTATCTCCGTATTCTTTCTCGCACAAAACGACTTTCATTCCCCTCTTTCCCTTCACTTCTCTCCTCGGCCGTGGGAGGGAAGGGAGCAATAAGCCCTCCTCCGTCTCGGTAAACGCCTCCACGACAGTGCATTCTCTTCCTCGTTCGGCACCTTTTCCATTTTTGCTAACCCGAGCTTCCCTCTCGCATTGTAGCGCTCGGGGCATGGACGCGTCCTTTTCGGCTCCAGTGCGCGCTCCGTGGAGCTCCGCCATGCCTTTCGAGCTCTGGTGTGTCTCGGGCCCTCGCACCTTGTCCATCGGGTTCGCATCGTCACGTTGAACTCATCTCCGCGTCTAATTGCTCTTTGTCGCAGCGTCAAGGGGGAGCCGAGTCGTCTTCTCCGACGGCGGTAAATCATCGCCGCCGAGCAATTCGTTTGCTCCGGTGAGTTTCCTCCCCAACCGAGGTGTCCATTAGTTTCCGGGGGTTCTACTGTTTCTCCATTGAGCTCCCTACCCCTTCTCGTTGCCAGGCCGAGCATGTCGCCATGAAGCTCCACGACCGGCCGCCCTGTGCCCTTGCCGCGCTGCCTTAGTGCCGCCTGGGCCTTAATGCCGCCACCCCTAGCTCCAGTGGCATCCGGGAGATCCATTTTGGCTATCTCCGTAGCGTCCAAGCTGCTTCAGTCACCGGCGATCCACCGTCCTATTTTCGGTCTGAGCTGTCCTCCCTGTTTTCGGTTTTCTGTAATTGAGTTCTCTCTCTTTGTTGTACAAATGCCAATACATTTTGCTAATGCTTGATAAATCTCTTAAGAGGCAGTGTTTAGTGAATGGGTTATTGAATTGGTAATTTTAGGTTTCAAACACTTTTGTTTGTTTGAATGATCAGAGAAGAAGAAATGGGTTTAGAAGAAATTTTGAAATGTCAGTATGACCTTCATAACCTCTGTCTTTTACTTTCATTTGTAGAAAATGTTTTTGAGTCACTCAATTAAGTTAGTGATTGGGAGTTTGGGTTTAGAGAAGACCAGGTATAGCTTTTTAGTTTAGAAGGACCTGCTGTTGATGGTGCATGAGCAGTAACCTGAAATTTTCACTTTTGTCAGTAGATTAAACAAGTTAGTTCTCAGTGGCAACCAAATCTGAGAACCAGTATAAGTGGTTGTATTTTAGAAATCATCAATGTGTGATCTGGAGATAACAAAGTTTTTCTTTCAGTTAATATTGTTGTTGAGTCTAGTAGCTAAAAGGGGGTTATTGATTCAATTAGTCTTTGAACCATTAGTTCTTGGTAGTAATCAAATCGAGAAGCGATAATGGTTATGAGTTTTCAGAATTCAACAGGGATACAACCAATTCTTACTTTTGCTTTGTAAAGGAGAGAAGGTGTTGGGTAAAAGGAGTAGTTTTGTTAGTAAAACTCAGTTGCAAAACCACCTGGCTTGTGTTAACTAGTTTTGTGTTTAGCATTTGGGTAAGAGGATTAGGGGAAGTTGAGTTAGTAGCACTTAAGTTCAGAGAAATTTTTGCTGTTGGATAGGTTACATGCTTGGTTAGTCTGAAAAATGTCAGTTTGTTAAGGAGGCTAGCACCTTGACCAATTCCTGTAGTAGTAGCCTAAACTCTAAACAAAATTGGATTTTGAGTTAAGAAGGAAGGTCAAGTTAACCATACCTCCAAATCAGCTTTTTCCTCTATTGGGATGTATGGTCTGAAAAAGGGCTTCTAGATGAAGTCTTACTGATGACCATTCTAAGTTCTTGTGCTCAGAAGTTCCTTGGTTCCCATTTAGCTTTAAGCCTTAAAATAACAGAGGGCCAGTCCTTTAGGGTGCAGTCCAAATTTTAGTAATTAGAATAACCCACTAATGGAAGATTCAGATTTGTAACCACATGATGTTAGCTAAAGCCCAAGAGTGATATAGGTTTGGCAAGTATTTAGTAATCAGTTAAAAACCTAGTAAGCAGTGGACCTTTGTGTGGTTATAGGATTGGTTAATGAATTGGATAATCTAGAGGGTGATTAGAGTTGACAGTAGGTCGCATGCCATAGTTTAAATTTCAAAAAAAAAAAAATCGTAACCTATGCAAATTAACTCCAAGTTGAGTGAGACCCATTTTGTTGGTTCCCATTTTTAATGTGCTTTTAAATGGACTAGGTTTGAATCATGTTGTGGCCACAGAAAATTTCAGAAGTTAAATTAATTTCGGAAAAGGATTACATTTACACTAGAAATTAAATTAACTTCAAAAACTCATAGAAAATTCTTTTGAGCTCCAATTGAACTAGAAATTTCACATAAATTAATCTAAATTCATGGCCTACCTACAGTATAAATTTCATGCATTTTTTAGTACTTTGAATTTATGGCTTTATTTGATATTTATTGCAATATCGTCTTTCATTAGGTTTTTCGACGATAACGATATATTCGTGAGATCAAATTAAGTGTAACATGAGAATGAACATGTGATACCAGCAAAGGTGCGAGCACCCTCCTCTTGATCATATTGCTCCCAGTGGTTCTTAAATGTTTTGTGTGAGTTTTATTATCGCAATTGCATGCTATTTTAAAATGTATGTTTATGGGTAGAAGTAGTTAATCTCCTAATTGCTGCATTAGCCCTCCTTTGAATGTTGATTACCCTTTTTCCTTGAATGACTAAGGTTATATGTTATATGGGTTGTTTGCTAGTTTGTAGAACGATGCTTAGTCATGCTAGTGGTTGTAGCCGAAAACGGTTGATGGAGCTAGTCCATCGCCGATGGATCGAGTGAATCTTATTGAACCTTGAGGATTTTATGGATTGGATTATGTTGGATTTGAGGAATATACCCAGATCTTCGCATCCGTGGTTTGTGAACTTGTTGGGCATGGGTTTTATGTTCTTAACTTGGACGGGTGTAGGGTGATCATGAAATCTTGTTGTTGTTGTTGTTATGGAATTGTGTAGCCCGTCCGAGTGTTTAAGGACCGATGCGTGGTGTGATGAACCAAGTCTTACGTGCAACCACACGGGATAATGGCAAAGGCTTGGCTTAATAATTTGTTGTGTGTTAGCTATCAAAACACAATGGGATTGACAATTGTTATTGTTATGTATTTGATTGTTCTTTTGTCAATCTCGCGGGGCATGTTAAGGGTCGCCTTACTTGTCCTTAAGGGTCTCATGTTTGATTGGGACTTACTTACGTAACGAGGTTCACTGTGGTTAGGAGGCATTTGACTCCCACGAGGTTTCGTTCCTCGGGTGGGTTGATAGTTAGGACATGACATTGTAACCGCCGTTATGCTACCTCACCACACTCCTACGGAAGAGTGCATTGGCCGACATTAAGAGGAATGCATATCGTGTGGGTAAAGTCTGTACAACTCTGAGTAACTAAATCTATTCGAATAGCCTCGTCCTAGGTTATGGACAACACTTGTGGGAAAGCAGGCACAGTTAGTCTTTTGGAAAATTAAGTTTGGGTTATGGTTGGGAATGTCATATCTTTATGCTAGTTTGTTTAGATCTTATGTTGCCACGAATGGGATGTTCGTGTGTTGTTTATAATTGGAGATTATACCATTGATGATCATTACTTACTGCTGTAAAATGTTTTCTAAATGTTTTGCAAATGGCTAGTTAGAATCTTTATTGTTTATCTATATACAAAACTTGCTTTATGCTAAAATTGACTAGTGTAGTAGCCTTCCTTTGATACTTACATGCATCCTTATTTTTTGAAAGTCTCGTGAGTACAACATTGTACTCTAACGGTGTCTATTTATTCAGTGAGAACGACGGTGCAACGGCTTTAACTCCAGCTTGGTTGCTTGTGGGATTGTGGGCATACCAACTCGGTTATTCCCTCTTTATTTAAGTTCATCTTCCGCTGCAATTTATTTGTGTTATTGTTATTTAGATTTGGCGATTGGCCTCTTATGTAAAATTGGGACCGAAAGGTTCTATGTTGAAAATGTATTAAAGTTTCTTTTATTCTTGTACATTGTGTATGGATGTGATTGCAATGTTGTGTACTAGGATATGTGCATGTTAGCTCTGATCCTTGGGAGCTAGCATGTGACACATATCCGGTCACTCGAATCGTGTGCGTCTCACGTTAAGTATTGCGCGTTCGGCATAATTACTTAGCTTGATACGGATCCGATTTGAAGTCCTCACGATGTTGGTATCGAGCCATCTTGATCGTAGGATAAAGCCAAGCAATGGGCGTTATTAGGATTTTGAGTTAAAATATTTTCAAAGTATCAAAAGTTTGGCAAAATGTTAGTAATATATTCCTTTCTTCCTTACCCATCCTAGTATCTAATTCTTACCTCACTATTCTTTTGAATTGTGCAAAATCGTTTTCTCAATACTCGTCTCTCTTCCAACACTAGAAACGTTAAATAGTCACCGTGAAGAGCAATAATGGAAGAACAATAAGACGACGCCTTGCTGCGATTTTAGGAATAAACTAGGATTTATCCTTAGATATTATACCCCGTAAGGATAGTACTTAGCTTGTAGATGCTGGATTTTGTGAAGGTTATTTGCTCTCTTTTGCTTCCAGAGTCGTGCATCGCGTATGAGCGCTTAGGGTTTTCAATTGTATCTTGTCTGTCCACGGACTTTAGCACCTCATTTTTTGTGATGCATAAATGGTTTTTATCTTGCATACATGATAGGTTAAGTTGCCTCTGCTAGCGATTGCTTGTTCTCTGCCTTTACCTCTCTTCTTTTGCCTGTTGCTAACCGAGTGTATGACAACAGGATGTCGGGACAGAAGACCCGTTTGACTTTGGAAGTAATGGAAGACTCTCAGCTTGTAGGTTCTCTAGTCTCTAGTGATCAGCCCCCGATTCCTCAACGGCACAATCCAGAGCACCCCGACCCGCAATTTCAGCACGGGGGTCGACATGTTGAAGCGACTCCACCTCACCCGTCTGTGGCCGATGTGTTAGCCCTGATGGAACAGAATCAGCAAGACCAAACTCTGATGTTGCAGCAAATTGCTCAAAACACTGCCAATGTCCAAGGTGCTCAAATGGCGTGAAGGAGCCGATCCTTATGGCTCCCGATTCGATGATTTTCTAAACACGAAGCCTCCTGTGTTCTCGTGTTCGGAAGACCCTCTCGATGCCGACGATTGGCTTAGGAGCATCGAGCGGAAGTTGATCATTGCCCAGTGCACCGACCATGAGAAGGTCCTCTATGCCTCCAACCAACTAGAAGGAGCAGCCGGTGCATGGTGGGATCAGTTTTACACCATGCAGCCCGGCGACCACGTCCCGTCATGGGACGAGTTTCAGGCGGCTTTCCGTGAGGCACATGTTCCCTCTAGCATTGTTAGTTTCAAGAGGTGTGAATTTCTCGCGTTGAAGCAAGGAGACAAGTCTGTAATGAAGTATCTCTACGAGTTCAATCACTTAGCTTGTTACGCTTCGATCGTCCCCACCGACGCAAGAAGACAAGAACAGTTCTTGATTGGCCTATCGGAAGAGATGCAGCTGGCACTCGCCGCCCATGATTTCCCAGATTTCCAACAGCTGGTTAATAAGGCTATTACGGTAGAGAATATGATGCAAGTGGTTGAAGAATCGCGAAAACGCAAGAGGGTTACACAAATTTCAGCAAGCTGCAGTTTTCAAGAACCGTGTGCTTGGCAGCCCGCTCCTCCTGAATTCCAAGTTCCAGTATCTCTGAGAGCTCCTTTGCAAGTCTCTCATCCACCTCAGGAAGTTATCCAGCGAGGGCAGCCCAAAAAGAAGTGTAGACGCCGACTCCATCGAGACAAGCAAGTTTCTTGCTTCAATTGTGGCAATCCGGGGCATTTTGCAAGACACTGTCGGTGAAGCACCAAGCCAATTCTAACCAGTGCCAAGACCTTGACACCTCCCTTGATCAGAGGTCTAATGTCACTTTTCAGAACCCCAGTCGTGCTCATGTCAACCATGTCACCGCCGAGGAAGCGCAGGGAGCACCCGACGTGGTGTTGGGCACCTTTCTAGTCAATTCGACTCCTGCGACTGTATTGTTCGACTCAGAGCATCTCATTCTTTTTTGTCCAGAGGTTTTACTACCCTCCACAATATCTCACTCAGCTTGATGCCTGCACCCATGATGATTCAATCACCGGGGTCAGAAATGAGAAGCATTCATGAATGTCGGGAAGTTGAAATCGAGATTAAAGGGTGAAGTTTTTGGCGATCTTATTGTGATAAATTCAGCGGTCTTGATGTTATTCTTGGGATGAATTGGCTGTCCAAGAACCATGGTCAAATTGATTGTGCCCGCAAAGTTATCACTCTTACTAGTCCTCTTGGTTTTCAAGTCGAAGTGGTGCCAAAATTGGAGTCTCCTCATCTCTATGCCCTTAGCAGCAAAGAATTGCCAGAATTGAGTGAAGTTCCAGTGGTATGTGAGTACCCGGATGTTTTTCCCGAGGAACTACCTGGCATGCCACCCTCACGAGAAGTTGAATTCGTGATTGAGCTGCAGCCCGGAACTGCTCCAATATCAAAACGGCCTTATCGAATGCCGCCAAATGAGTTGGTTGAATTGAAGAAGCAACTCACAGAACTTCAAGAGAAGGGTTTCATTAGGCCAAGCTCCTCACCTTGGGGATGCCCCGCTTTATTTGTGAAGAAGAAGGACCACAGTCTGCGGATGTGTGTTGACTATCGTCCGTTGAACGAGGTCACCATCAAGAACAAATATCCGCTTCCACGGATTGATGATTTGTTCGACCAGATGAACGGTGCCCGCATATTCTCCAAGATTGACTTGAGATTGGGTTATCATCAAGTTAGGATCAGATCTGAAGACATTCCTAAGACGGCTTTCTCAACTCGTTATGGCTTATACGAGTACACTGTCATGTCCTTCGGTTTGACTAATGCACCATCCTTGTTCATGAATCTCATGAACTCTGTGTTTATGGAGTATTTGGACAAATTTGTGGTCGTATTTATTGATGACATTCTCATATACTCCAAATCTGAAAGTGAGCATGAAGAACACCTTCGTCTTGTGTTGGACAAGCTTTGAGAACATCGACTCTACGCAAAATTCAGTAAATGTGAGTTTTGGCTAAAAGAGGTCGCCTTTTTAGGTCATGTGCTATCTGAAGGAGGTATTGCTGTGGATCCAAGCAAAGTCCAAGATGTGCTTAATTGGAGACAGCCCAAATCCATCTCCGATGTCCGCAGTTTCCTCGGTCTTGCGGGCTATTACCGCCGCTTTATCGAGAATTTCTCAAAAATAGCAAGACCAATGACCCAATTGTTGAAGAAAGAAAAGAAGTATGAATGGTCAGCAGATTGTGAAGCAAGCTTTCAGATGTTGAAGGATCGTCTAACTTCTTCTCCAGTGTTAGTTCTGCCGGATATCCACAAAAATTTCGACATCTATTGCGATGCATCTCGCCTTGGTCTTGGTTGTGTTCTTATGCAAGAGGGCCGAGTTGTGGCGTATGCATCGAGGCAATTGAGGCCACATGAGGTGAATTATCCCACTCATGATCTTGAGCTCGCGGCAGTGGTTCATGCTTTGAAGATATGGCGACATTTTCTTATCGGCAATCGCTGCGAAGTCTATACTGATCACAAGAGTTTGAAGTATATCTTCACTCAAGCCGATCTGAATCTAAGGCAAAGAAGATGGCTTGAATTGATCAAGGACTATGATATGAGAGTTCATTATCATCCAGGGAAAGCTAATGTCGTTGCCGATGCATTGAGCCGAAAATCACAATGCAACTGTATCTTGGTTCGACCTGAAACGGGAGCTCTTTGCAATGAATTCCAAGGGCTCAACTTGGAGATGGTTAGCGAAGGTTTTCTCGCTGCCTTAGAAGTGAAACCTACCCTTGAGGACCAGATCAAGATGGCCCAGAAGGATGACAAAGGCATGGAAAGAATTAAGGACGAAATGAAGGCGGGCAAAGCCAAGTGTTTTTCCGAAGATAACCAAGGTGTTTTGTGGTTCGGAAAGCGTTTAGTGGTGCCGAATGATGCAAAGCTTAAGGAATTAATCCTTCATGAAGCCCATAATTCTCTTTTCTCTATTCATCCGGTAAGCACAAAAATGTATCAAGACTTGAAGCAAAGAATATGGTGGACTAGGATGAAGCGGGAGATTGCACGCTTTGTGGCCGAGTGTGATGTATGTCAAAGAGTCAAGGCTGAGCATCTAAAACCAGCCGGTACTCTAGATCCCCTGCCCATTCCCGAGTGGAAATGGGAAGAAGTTGGCATGGATTTTATCACTGGCCTCCCTAGAACACATTCTGGATCCGATTCTATTTGGCTGATCGTGGATCGTCTGACCAAGGTTGCCCATTTTATTCCTGTCAAGACCACCTACACCGGGTCAAGCTAGCGAGCTATACATTGCAAGGATTGTTTGCCTTCACGTGTGTCAAGGTAATCGTTTGGATAGAGGTCCCAGTTCACATCTCACTACGGAAGTGCTTGCATCAAGCTATGGGTACTAACCTATCTTTTAGCTCCGCTTATCACCCGCAAACGGATGGACAAGCGGCGTGTAAATCAGGTCTTGGAAGATCTTCTCCGAGCATGCGTCTTGTCTTATAGCAAGAATTGGGAAAAATGTTTACCGTTTGCGAATTCTCTTACAACAATAGCTTCCAATCCAAAGATTGGATGTCACAATTGAAGCATTATGCGGAAGAGCTTGTAGGACGCCCTTAAACCGGTGCGAAGCGGGAGAGGCCATTTATGGTCCAACCACGTGAAGGATCTTTGAAAAACGAGTTCGTGTCATTCGTGGCGACTTGGACGACGCAATCCGTCGAATCGTATGCCACCGTCGTCGTCGCGAGTTGAGTTTGAGGTAGATGATCATGTCTATCTTAAGGTCTCTCCTATGAAAGGAATACATCGCTTCAATGTCAAAGGCAAATTGGCGCCTCGCTACATTGGACCTTTCAATTCTAGCCAAGATTGGATCGGTAGCCTATCGGTTGGAGCTACCACCATCACTTTCAGACGTGCATAATGTCTTCCATGTCTCACAACTCAAGAAGTGCCTTCGCGTCCCAACCAAAACAACCGAGTTGGAGGAACTCAATTTGCACTGATCTCTCTTATCGGAGCACCGATTCGCATTCTTGAAGAAATGGAGCGCAAGACAAGGAATCGCAACATCAAATTCTTGAAGGTTCGGTGGAGCAACCACATCAAGATGAAGCAACATGGGAGCGTGAAGACCGGATGCGAGCCAGAGTATCCGAACTTTTCCCTTCTACATGAAGTGTCTTCGAATCAAGAAAGGTAAGGTTAAACAAAGCAATGGGAAGGAAAATGTAATAGAAATTCCTTGTAACTTTGTTAGGATATCTTAGTTCTACCTTTAAAAGATATCTTAGCACTATCTTTGAAGGAAATCAAGACAACGGATGTTATGTTTTCTTTTAGAACCTTTTTATCCAACTTCCACCCTATCGATCTCGGGGTCGAGATCTTTTGTAAGGGGGGGAGGTTTGTAACATCCCCATTTTGGTTAATGAGATTTAGTATGCATATTATCAGCATGCATGACATTTTGGAGACATTTGCATAAATTATTGCAATTGGAAGATTTAAATCAAAGATCAAACATACACTTCGAATTCAAACTCCAAATGAAAACAGGAACTAAAACATTTGATCATCCCATGGAAATATTTTATTCAAATACTAGAATAATTATCATGAATAAATATAATTTTACCAAATTTTTGGAACTATATTCAACCCCTAAAAATTCAAACACCATTAATAGACCTAGACTAAGTTTGAATGTAGTTTACACAAATTATATCTTGAACAGTATGGTTTTATAATTTTTATGAGTACTAGGTCATCCCAAGAACACCCTTGAATTATTTCAGAATTTTTAGAAATTTATTTCTATATTTAAAGCCTCGGTCAAACCCAACTTGTCTCTTGGTCAAATCTGTTTTCAAATCCACGGCATTGTTGCACCGACTGACCCAACCCCTTTGACCCGAGTCCAACCCGGGCGAACGGACTCGGCTGCACCACCTAAATGCACTTTTGCTTGCGAGCCCTTTGATCCAAAATCAACGGTCCAAATTTTGGCGTCTTTTGACCAGTCCGAATATCTCTTAAGATCAGCGCCGTTCGTTCATGATCGTGCGATCCAGACAAAAACCCAACCCGACCGAGCCGGACGCGCCACTTGGCCCAGCCACATCGCCTCGCCCGCGCCACTCGTTTTCCGCCGCTGACCTGCGGGCCCCGCTGGCAGGCCTTTCTTCCACCTCGGGCGGGCTTGCGCAGAAGCTCAACGCCACGCGCCGCTTGAGCTCTGAGCTGCATGCCGTCAACACCGTGTCTCACCGCCCTCGCCGACCAGTCCGGGAGCACCGCTTTTTCACGCCGTCCCTATCTCCGTATTCTTTCTCGCACAAAACGGCTTCCATTCCCCTCTTTCCCTTCACTTCTCTCCTCGGCCGTGGGAGGGAAGGCAGCAATAAGCCCTCCTCCGTCTCGGTAAACGCCTCCGCGACAGTGCATTCTCTTCCTCGTTCGGCACCTTTTCCATTTTTGCTAACCCGAGCTTCCCTCTCGCATTGTAGCGCTCGGGGCATGGGCGCGTCCTTTCGGCTCGATCGCGCTCCGTGGAGCTCCGCCGTGCCTTCGAGCTCGGTGAGTCTCGGCCTCGCACCTTGTCCATCGGGTTCGCATCGTCACGTTGAACTCATCTCGCGTCTAATTGCTCTTTGTCGCAGCGTCAAGGGGAGCCGAGTCGTCTTCTCCGACGGCGGTAAATCCTCGCCCCGAGCACCGTTTGTTCGGTGAGTTTCTACCCAACCGAGGTGTCCATTAGTTTCGGGGTTCTCTGTTTCTCCATTGAGCTCCCTACCCTTCTCGTTGCGGGCCGAGCATGTCGCCATGAAGCTCCACGGCCGCCGCCTCGTGCCTTCTTGCCGCGTTGCCTTAGTGCCGCTGGGCCTTAATGCCGCCACCCTAGCTCCGGTGGCATCCGGAGATCCATTTGGCTATCTCCGTAGCGTCCAAGCTGCTTGATCCACCGCGATCCACCGTCCTATTTTGATGAGTTGCCCCTCCTGTTTCGGTTTTCATAATTGAGTTCTCTCTCTTTGTTGTACAAATGCCAATACATTTTGCTAATGCTTGATAAATCTCTTAAGAGGCAGTGTTTAGTGAATGGGTTATTGAATTGGTAATTTTAGGTTTCAAACACTTTTGTTTGTTTGAATGATCAGAGAAGAAGAAATGGGTTTAGAAGAAATTTTGAAATGTCAGTATGACCTTCATAACCTCTGTCTTTTACTTTCATTTGTAGAAAATGTTTTTGAGTCACTCAATTAAGTTAGTGATTGGGAGTTTGGGTTTAGAGAAGACCAGGTATAGCTTTTTAGTTTAGAAGGACTCTTTGTTGATGGTGCATGAGCAATAACACAGAAATTTTCACTTTGTCGATAGATTAAACAAGTTAGTTCTCGATGGCAACCAAATCGAGAACCAAGTATAAGTGGTTGTATTTTAGAAATCATCAATGTGTGATCCGAGATAACAAAGTTTTTCTTTGAGTTAATATTGTTGTTGAGTCTAGTAGCTAAAAGGGGGTTATTGATTCAATTAGTCTTTGAACCATTAGTTCTTGGTAGTAATCAAATCTGAGAAAGCAGTAATGGTTATGAGTTTTCAGAATTCAACAGGGATACAACCAATTCTTACTTTTGCTTTGTAAAGGAGAGAAGGTGTTGGGTAAAAGGAGTAGTTTTGTTAGTAAAACTCAGTTGCAAAACCACCTGGCTTGTGTTAACTAGTTTTGTGTTTAGCATTTGGGTAAGAGGATTAGGGGAAGTTGAGTTAGTAGCACTTAAGTTCGTAGAAATTTTTTTGTTGGATAGGTTACATGCTTGGTTAGTCTGAAAAATGTCAGTTTGTTAAGGAGGCTAGCACCTTGACCAATTCCTGTAGTAGTAGCCTAAACTCTAAACAAAATTGGATTTTGAGTTAAGAAGGAAGGTCAAGTTAACCATACCTCCAAATCAGCTTTTTCCTCTATTGGGATGTATGGTCTGAAAAAGGGCTTCTAGATGAAGTCTTACTGATGACCATTCTAAGTTCTTGTGCTCAGAAGTTCCTTGGTTCCCATTTAGCTTTAAGCCTTAAAATAACAGAGGGCCAGTCCTTTAGGGTGCAGTCCAAATTTTAGTAATTAGAATAACCCACTAATGGAAGATTCAGATTTGTAACCACATGATGTTAGCTAAAGCCCAAGAGTGATATAGGTTTGGCAAGTATTTAGTAATCAGTTAAAAACCTAGTAAGCAGTGGACCTTTGTGTGGTTATAGGATTGGTTAATGAATTGGATAATCTAGAGGGTGATTAGAGTTGACAGTAGGTCGCATGCCATAGTTTAAATTTCAAAAAAAAAAAAAATCGTAACCTATGCAAATTAACTCCAAGTTGAGTGAGACCCATTTTGTTGGTTCCCATTTTTAATGTGCTTTTAAATGGACTAGGTTTGAATCATGTTGTGGCCACAGAAAATTTCAGAAGTTAAATTAATTTCGGAAAAGGATTACATTTACACTAGAAATTAAATTAACTTCAAAAACTCATAGAAAATTCTTTTGAGCTCCAATTGAACTAGAAATTTCACATAAATTAATCTAAAGTCATGGCCTACCTACAGTATATATTTCATGCATTTTTGAGTACTTTGAATTTATGGCTTTATTTGATATTTATTGCAATATCGTATTTCATTAGGTTTTTCGACGATAATGATATATTCGTGAGATCAAATTAAGTGTAACATGAGAATGAACATGTGATACCAGCAAAGGTGCGAGCACCCTCCTCTTGATCATATTGCTCCCAGTGGTTCTTAAATGTTTTGTGTGAGTTTTATTATCACAATTGCATGCTATTTTAAAATATATGTTTATGGGTAGAAGTAGTTAATCTCCTAATTGCTGCATTAGCCCTCCTTTGAATGTTGATTACCCTTTTTCCTCGAATGACTAAGGTTATATGTTATATGGGTTGTTTGCTAGTTTGTAGAACGATGCTTAGCCATGCTAGTGGTTGTAGCCGAAAACGGTTGATGGAGCTAGTCCATCGGCCGATGGATCGAATTGAATCTTATTGAACCTTGAGGATTTTATGGATTGGATTATGTTGGATTTGAGGAATATACCCAGATCTTCGCATCTGTGGTTTGTGAACTTGTTGGGCATGGGTTTTATGTTCTTAACTTGGACGGGTGTAGGGTGATCATGAAATCTTGTTGTTGTTGTTGTTATGGAATTGTGTAGCCCCGTCTGAGTGTTTAAGGACCGATGCGTGGTGTGATGAACCAAGTCTTACGTGCAACCACACGCCGGGATAATGGCAAAGACTTGGCTTAATAATTTGTTGTGTGTTAGCTATCAAAACACAATGGGATTGACAATTGTTATTGTTATGTATTTGATTGTTCTTTTGTCAATCTCACGGGGGCATGTTAAGGGTCGCCTTACTTGTCCTTAAGGGTCTCATGTTTGATTGGGACTTACTTACGTAACGAGGTTCACCTGTGGTTAGGAGGCATTTGACTCCCACGGGGTTTCTGTTCCTCGGGTGGGTTGATAGTTAGGACATGACATTGTAACGGCCTCGTTATGCTACCTCGGTCACACTCCTACGGAAGAGTGCATTGGCCGACATTAAGAGGAATGCATATCGTGTGGGTAAAGCTGTACAACTCTGCAGAGTAACTAAATCTATTCGAATAGCCTCGTCCTAGGTTATGGACAACACTTGTGGGAAAGCAGGCACAGTTAGTCTTTTGGAAAATTAAGTTTGGGTTATGGTTGGGAATGTCATATCTTTATGCTAGTTTGTTTAGATCTTATGTTGCCACGAATGGGATGTTCGTGTGTTGTTTATAATTGGAGATTATACCATTGATGATCATTACTTATCTGTAAAATGTTTTCTAAATGTTTTGCAAATGGCTAGTTAGAATCTTTATTGTTTATCTATATACAAAACTTGCTTTATGCTAAAAATTGACTAGTGTAGTAGCCTTCCTTTGATACTTACATGCATCCTTATTTCTTTTGAAAGTCTCGTGAGTACAACTTTGTACTCTAACAGTGTCTATTTATTCAGGTGAGAACGACGGGTGCATCGGCTTTAACTCCAGTTGGTTGCTTGTGGGATTGTGGGCATACCAACTCGGTTATTCCCTCTTTATTTAAGTTCATCTTCCGCTGCCATTTATTTGTGTTATTGTTATTTAGATTTGACCGATTGGCCCTCTTATGTAAAATTGGGACCGAAAGGTTCTATGTTGAAAATGTATTAAAGTTTCTTTTATTCTTGTACATTGTGTATGGATGTGATTGCAATGTTGTGTACTAGGAAATGTGCATGTTAGCCACTGATCCTTGGGAGCTAGCATGTGACACATATCCGGGTCACTCGGAATCGTGTGCGTCTCACGTTTAGTATTGCGTTTACGGCGTAATTACTTAGCTTGATACGGATCCGATTTCGGGGGTCCTCACACTCATCTTCGTTGCCGCCAGATCCTCGGATCCGTTCCTCGTGCGCCTTCAAGTGCCCGATCACCCCGTCAACTATCATCACCTTCCCCGGTTTTGTTAAAAAAAAAATTATGCCGTCAGAACAACAACAACTTTTCTAATTTTCTTCTTCTTGTCGATTGCTTTTGTTCTTACTTCAGTAACTATCCCTGTTTGCTACAGTACTCAGATACGACAAGCAGCCTAAAACAGAATCTAATACTAAACAAAGATCTCATGTTGGGACGATGTCACTTATTATTATTGCATCCACGTCGTGTCCGTTCTTGTTTGTACTGGGATGCCCGCTTTCTGTGACAGAACACGACGTAGACCCGTGGACAACCGCCAGTGCCTGTGTACCCAAGCTATAGTATTTAGCTATAGTATTTAGCTTGTCGTGTTCTGTTACTGGCGGTTGGTTGCCTGTGTACTTCATCGATGCCTGATTTCCAACTTTTTTTTCCTCGTTCGGTCGAACAGGTTGTATAGGGAGTAAATGTCCATACAACTGGCATATTTCTTCGATTTCCGTAAAATGCCCAACTTTTTCCCCTGTTCTGTGCTGTCGAGCATGTCCTGGAATAGGTTCATCTAGCTGCTTCATTTGCTGAAATGATCTATCCCTATCCAAATAGTATTATTCTCTCATGGAGAACGAGGTAATGCAAGCAGAAAACCTAAAGGTTACAATAGTCCTGCAGGATGCTTATACTCAGCCTTCACATACTGTATTAACAAACTCCGCAAAAGTCACATACTTAGCAATATCCATCTTCCTTCTCTTCCCCTGAAACTCCATTTCAAGATTAATTAGCATGTGTGTGATATTAACTTGAATGTATATTGCAGATTGCATGAATATGCCGACTTGATCATGCATGCAATCTGACACGGAACGAGCAGAACGGAATGGCGTTGTGAGCAGAATAGAGTATAATACAAGACTCTGTATTCTGGTTTGTATGATGTGGCTATATATCTTTTTTTAACACGCAAAAGGGCTATATATTTACAGAAAGTGTAAATTTATCAAATGAACTTAAGGACTCTGTAGCTTAATTTTAGACGAACGAAATCCTAGTATACTTTGGTCTCGCTCTGATCTGAACCGATCTTGTCCATGACAGTTCCCCTATTTTCTGATCAGTCAAATTGAGCTCCTGATTAAAAAAAAAAAAAGCACCCTCAATGACCAGATGACACGTACGTACCTTCAGCATGGTTGCTTAAATTAATTGGGATCGATCATCGATGTAAGCTTAATTATGTATGATTGTTGAAAAAGACAATAATTCAGATAATGCGTGTTTTTGCAAATTAATTACTAACTAATTACGAAAGGTGACAGACGTTAGAGCATCTCCAATAGTCCACATCAACCGTCGCTTGAGCCCAACCACGTTGGAGCACGATTGAGATGGAGGGGAGAGACTGCCCCTGATAGCACGCCCAAGCGCGAGCCGTCCGTTGCAGGAGCAATGATGTTTGCAAGCGAACCAATGATCGGAGAGATGGCTTCAATACCATTGGAATGGACTCGGCCCACTGAGGCGCAGTTTGTGGAGCCCACGGTGGTCAGCGGCGACCTGGACCGCCGCAACCACTGTGGGGACCCCGGTAATTATCTCCATAAGACCGAGAGTAAACAAGGTCTTAGGGACATAATCACGGGTCTCCGGGAAATGAATTCCAATTTAACTCTATCCAAGTGAGAGGTTTAGCCGAATACTAGAGCCTCAACGATCATGCGCGCGGTGACGTGTTTGCCGGCAATGGAGAAGGAGATGAGCCCGACCCTGACAAGCAGCTCCCCAAATTGTCAACCTCTGTGAAGGTTAAACACAACAAGTTAGGGAGGCTTGAGGAGACCAAGATGACAAAGTGACAGCCAAAATAGCAATATTGAACCCATGGAGCTCGAAGGTGGTCTTGGGGAGCTCCAAAAGTGACAATGGAGGTTTCGGGGTGGTGCTCTTGGGCGCTTGAGCTTGGGGCTCACGCCACAATCGAGGAGTCCAAGCACAACTAAGAGCAGAAAGAAGAGGAGAAAAGAAGGTCTCGGGCTATTCATAGCACGGGAGCTTGGCAATGGTGTGGGCAAAAGCCTCATCGTGAGCATGAACCATGCCCCGCCATGGACTGACTGGATTTGACAAGGGCAGGTAGGGGCAGAGCAGGGTGGAGACTTTGGAGGTTAAAGCTGACTAGCAATAAACGTTGGATTGAGATCCAATGGCTCAGCTTGCGCGCGCAAAAGCTCGAGCCCGAGTGCGGCGCTGGCGACGTGGTCCAACCAAGTCGGTTGAGTTGGGCTCGGGTCCGAGCCCGAGTCTGACTCAACCAGATTTAGTTTTTCTGGTTTTAGAAGGAGCTGCTCTTTGGAGAATTGTTTGAGGCAGCAAACCGACTCCAAAAATTACGAAATTTTTACAGGAGCTGGCTGACTCAAACTAGGACCTAGCATAAAATTTTCAGAGGCTTTGGTGCTGTGGATTTTCCTCCAAAAATTTAACAAGGTGCTGGTCCAAGGTTTGACCAGATTTTGAATTGGGTTGACTTGCCTCCAACAGCATTCAAACAATTTCTAAAAATTGTGGAATTTTCCAGAGGAGTCACATACCAACCCAAGAATTTAGGAAAAATATTTCCAGGAGATTATCACAAGATGGAACAAGAATGTTTTTGAAGGATCAAGATTTGGATCAAAGACTTGTGACTTTGTATTTCCATAACTTCTTGTACAAAAGCTGCTCAGTACAAACATGAAATACAAAATGTAAGAAAAAGTTTTAATTTCTACTCATTTTCTTACATTTGAAACACAAGCCTAAAATTGGGATGTTACATTCACGCTGGGCTGCTGCTGCAGCGCCTCAACACCGTCGCAACATGCCTCCACTGCGCCGCCTAGCTCCCTCGCCTCGGCCACCTCGGGCTCGGCCATGCACCGTGCCGGCCTTGGGTTGGCCTCGTCGCTGGCACTCCTTGCCTCGGCCATGACATCAAGGCACTGGCCTAGCCTCCATTGCCACCTCCTGGACATCGCACCGCCGGGCTTCCTGCTGTTGCTCCTTCATGCCCAAGCTGCTGCTATTTCTTCTTCTTCCACAAAACAGGAACACTAGCTCAAGATCACTCCCCAACCGAACAGCTTGTGCCAACAAGAATCACTCAAATTGCTGTGCATGTGAAAACTAATTGGATGAGTGGAAAGCCATGATGATGAGGATCACCACGGTATAACATGCATGGGCTAAATCTCAGTTCTTGTTTGGGATTTAGAGAAGAGAAGATAGTAACTTGAGCTCTCATGAAGATAGAAATGGACCGTAGTTCTGTTTGTGGAAAAGAAAAATGTCATAGAGGAAGGGAACGTGGAGAAGAAAAGACTGAGTGGGAAGGAAAAGTTCAGCTAGGAATAAAGTAATGGTAGTGGGATGATGTCTCTCATTGAACCAAGAAATGGGCAGTAACTTTGTATGTGGCAGCAGTGGGAGGAATAAACAAATAAGAAAGATGGCAGTATGTGTGGTGTTCTGCTGTGCATTTGAAGAAATGGGGAGGTGGCTGCTTGGTGAAGGTAGTGGATATGAATAAAGAAAAGAAAGATGGCAATGGTGAGTGGCTAGGGAATGGTTCGGCTGGGATAAAGGAAAGAAATGGCAGCGCATTTTTTTTTTCAATTCGCTCAAACGACCTCGCATGCGCGAACTAACCGCTAAAATGAAAAGAGAGCAAACGATCGCCACAAAATCCAGCGTCTACTAGCTAAGTAATAATATCATTAAGGCGTATATAATCTAAGAATAAACCCTAATTTAACCCTAATATCATAGCAATGCATCATCTTCTTGTCCTTTCGCCGATGCTCTGGACACGAGAGAAACCTACGAACATACGAGCTTGACGTCTTGGTCCAAGATTGAGTACTTGCCCTCCCACTTCGGGAAGACATCGCTGTCGTGCAGCGACGCATATGGAGAGACCTTGTTCTCCCCATAAAGAACATGCCGGTCCACAAGTCCCATGTTGCATATGGGTTGTAGACGCTCTTGAGCCACGGTGAGACGAAGCTGCGTCTCCCATAACTCATGCAGAGAACAATTATAGATTTGATCCTTGATGTGTATCAATCTTGCCAGCTATCGTACTTGAGTGTCTTTCCCAGACCGGATCCGGACAACAGTGTTCACTTCTGCGCCACGTGCTTGCATAGGAAGGTGGTAGTATGGAGGCTGAGCTAACTTCGTCAAGTCATGACGAAGATGGCTCAGTGCCACACGAGCCACTTCCTGCAATGTCGTGGCCTCAGAGGTTCCACGCGCCTAGAACCTGTATGGGATACTCCCTATCATGCGTCTGGCAAAGATATTGACCACTGCCAAGTACTCCTCCATCCCTGGTCCTCTGTCGCGTCGATAGATGGAGTAGGTTCGCTAATATGTGAAGTTCGCTCTCCACATCATGGCTCTAACTAGTGCCGGGTATCCGTCTACATCTTCTGCTTGGGTCTCTTTAACAAGGTACTGACCACTCATATAAGGACAAGAAGGGCAAGATGAGTTAATTTGTAATTCAAATGAGAATAAGGTGAGAAATGATACTAAGATGGATGAGGAATAAAAGATATTCCTAACTTATACTTTCTGAAATTAGTTTAGTAATTTAGAAAATAACTTGACCAAGGACTTACTAGACTTAACGCCCATGCTATCTCTAACCTACAGTCAGTATGGCTCTGATACCAACGCTGTGGGGACCCCGGTAATTATCTCCATAAGACCGAGAGTAAACAAGGTCTTAGGGACATAATCACGGGTCTCCGGGAAATGAATTCCAATTTAACTCTATCCAAGTGAGAGGCTTAGCCGAATACTAGAGCCTCAACGATCATGCGCGCTGCTCCTTTGCGAGTGCTACATGATTGTCGATTCTCTTTCGATTCGAAGCACTACACTTAGTGAGTTAAATGGGGATTCATCAATAACGAGTATGACTTATATTGGCTCCCAAGATCAACGACAAATATACTCATACCCTCATCCAACGTTGATTACATCCATACAACGCATACAACACGAGATTAAAAAGACATACTGCATAATAGTTAAGGTCTGACTTATTACATACGGCCGACCGCCAAATTCAAGTAAAGTACCAAGTAGCAGCGGAAGCAAATAAATAAAGCAAAAGACCAGTAGTGGTATGCCCATCACCCATCGGCAACCGACTGGGGGTTAAATGATAGCACACTACTCGTTAGTGTCACCCAAGTCAACACTAGCGAGATCGTCATACTCATAATCTTTCTCACCGAAAAGGCCAGCAATCATCCGGTGAGTACAAGTGTACTACATAAGTCTTACACAAATAAAAATAGTTATGCATAAGGGTCATTCAAAGGATGGCTCATATTGGTTTAGTTTTGCAAAAAAGACGCAACAATTAACATCCTACACATACTAGTTTTTCATGTGCCTATTTAAAAATCAGATTTGAAGTAGAAGTAAAGCATATGGCAAAGCATCTCAGTAATAAACAATTTAATCATACAAGGACCAAAGTGGCAGCCCACTTTGATGTACTAAACACACGAACATCCCGTTCATGATGAATACCAAGTTCAACCACAATTTTAATTAAAAGTCTAACAATAAGCAGCCAAAAATTTCAAGCGGTCGTCCATAACCGTGGACACGTCTATTCGAATAGATTGATACCCTGCAGGGGTGTACTACTTTACCCACACGACTTGATTAGCCCGTAAGCCTCCAGATGCCTCCGAAAATAGCATACTTCCTATGGTATGCGGTAGGTAAATCAAGATATAGTCATTTTCAGCAAAAAAGCCCTATTGAGCTAAGTCCCCCTTGTGAGATGGTTCCTTGCCTAGTACAAGCGTCTGATAGCACTTGCTTGGGGGCTCACAAGTTATATTGGACATACCGATGCAATCAAAACAAATAAAATTGGTGCTCTCTTGCACACTATAAAGGATTACATCGGCTCCTAAGGAACATAGGATTTCACGGTCGCTATGCCCCTTACACCACCAAGGACTTAACACAATAAAACCCTCCCCCTACTTAACCATACGGCACCCATATACCGCGTGTGGCAGCACGAGTGTTGCTTGAACAGCAGGTACCCAAAGTTCGGTCCTTAATTGTCCAGACAAGTCCTTCCACTTACCCAATGCTCGTGCACAAAGCACCATCACTAACCAACACTTGTCCAGACCAAAAGCTCATTTAAAAATGACAAAATTTAACTCATAAAACAGCTACAATATCTGAAGTATAAATCATAAAAATGAGAGTTGTGTTTATCCCAAAACCGCCAAGTTATTCCGACGATCGAACTACCGTATCTAGACTTGCATGGCTAAGCAATTCTATAACCCATAATTCACACATCCTATCTTAAGCATATAGGAGTTGGCATAATTCAAGATTAACCTCAAGCATAGGACATAACTAAACTACACATCACAAAAATATTGACATAATCAAAATAGCATGCAAGCAATTATCATTGCACTAACTTAACCAAAACTGGGATCAAATATGATGCAAAAGAAAGTTCAAATGATGCTTGCCTTGCTGGTAGTTCACTTGCTCACTCTCGGTTACTTACTCTCATACTTCCGCAACTCGAATCTAAAGAAAAAGCGATATCGAATAAACACCAGAAATAGCCAAAAACTCAAATTGCTCCAAAATGCATGAAATTTATACAGTAGCTATATTATGATTTTAAATGAATTTAGGTACAAAAATTATTCCATTTGGAGTTTATATGAGAGAGTTATAGTAGTTTGAAAATCAGATTTTTGAAAAATGTTGAAAATCAATGTTTTATTACTTGTTCATCCGAATTTAATTGTTTTCCAAAATTTGTAGAACAGTGGTAGGGATAAGCTTTACATGGTATGAAAGGTAATTAAAATTTAAGATCAATAAAATTGAATCACCCTATTTGGAGTTCATATGAATTAGTTATGAATTATTGAAGTTAAAAGACTTTTAGTGTAAAAATAATTCTTTTCTGATTTTGCTACTGCATTAAATAATTTTTAGAGGTAGGATGACCTAGCCTCTGCCATGACAAGTGGGGTCTATGTATTTTCTTTTCTTTTCTATTTATTTCCTAAGGAAAACATCTACCGACAAATCTAACCTTCTCATACTCATACTTAACCGATTCCCCGGTGTGGAACCCAATCACAAGCATAACACTCTCCGATCATATCCTCGTATCTCGATCTAACTCCTATACTAACATCCACTAAGGCATACTCAAGGCATTCAACCCAACAAATAATGCCCGGACTCACCATCTTCCATACATACAATCAATCCAGGGATTTCAAACAAATCCACCAAGTGATGAGCATATGACTAAGACTAACTCCATAAATTGTTCATCACTAGACTATTTAAGCTAACACTACTATTTAGCTCTACTAGTCTTGTATTGGCAAATCATCATCGCAACACTAAAATTTCCACCGACCGAGATTTATTTGACTAACCGACACATAATGACCTTTACAATTTAATTGCACGTCCGACATCTAATGGCTCACCAATCGATCGACTCATATCTATACCACCGAACTTAGTCAAGAACGACCTCTACCAATTCAATAACATATGTGCCTAAACAAACAACTACTAATCATTTATCTACTAATCCAATTGAGGGTACAAATCTATCAACTCGTCACAAGGGACTTATCCACTAATTATAAGGCAATCCAAACATTCATCCGCAATTAAATGATCCAATGCTACCTTCTCCCAATTTCCATCATATATGTGATCCGCATAACTATTAGTTAGGACATCCAATGAGCAACAATACACAAATATAAAAGATATATACTTAAACATCAGCACATACGTCATCCATCAAGTAATCATTTATAAACATCTTTATCCGTCCTATCTCCAAAAATTACTAACCCAATATGAGAAGAAACCTCCAATTACTTTATATCCAAAGATCACCACTATTTTGCATGCTACTCAAAATAATAGCATCCGATCAATTAATCAACTCATATATCTAACCTAGTATCTACTGATCAATAAGATACATACATTTCACAACAATATTCTAATTATTCGCAATTTACCAACATATCCTCACATAATCATACCTATGCACACCTAAGACATAACCGGAGAGTCACGCCGGTCGCAGGCTACCAAACAATCTTTACATATAAATATGCATAAAAAAGATGCTATGCTCATGACTAACATCATAACGTGGTAAGGATTTTACCGCGGTACTAGGCGTGTGTATCTTTACGAGACTAGTCGTCTTCTCGGCTCCGCATCCGCCGTAGTCGTCGCCGAACTCGTCCGTGTCCACGTCCAGACTCCTTGTCCATGTCTTTCATCCTAGTGCCACCGCATGTAGCGCCACGCCCTCCGCTCCTCCTCCACCGCCGTTTCGTCGTCTTCTTGCCGTCTCAAGTTGCCGCCAGTACCTTCCATGTCGCCACACGCCTGAACCACGTCCGAGCCATTGGACAACGCCTTAGCGCCCTCATGCCGGGCACTGGGCTGCCACCGTGCCCCGTCGAGCCACTGCCGTGCCGCGTGGACTAGCCACTTCGGTGCTCGGCTCAACATTGTTGCCGCTGCAGCGCCACCACATGCATGTGCGGCATGCAATGCACGGCAGCGCCGCCAAGTCGCTGCAAGCACGGCTCTGGCCTCGCTGGCCTCGCGGAGCCACTGGGCACTCGCCTAGGTGCTGCATGGAGCTGGGGCTCGACTCGGTCGCAGTGCCGCTGTAGCTGCTTGCATGACTGCCGTCGGGGGCTGCTGGCTAGCACACCGAGCTGCTGCCATTGCCGCTGGACAGCGTCGTGTGTCCGACTTGGCTCCTGCTCTTGTACTGCCCTAGCACCAAAACGCCTCCTCCTCGCTGCTACAGGCTGGCCACAAGCGCCTCCTCTTCTTCTGCTGCAACGAGCTCCATGTCGTCGGCCGCCACCGCTGGCCGACGCTGCTACTCCCGGTCGGCTGCGTCCTTGGCACCCTCGTCTTCACTGTGAGGACCCGGAATATTTAACTAGTAACACTTAACCTCCAAATGGTTCTAGCGTTACTAATTAAATATTCTAAGCCTCGATGGACATATGCTTCCCAGATTTGCAGCATATGCACATCATCACAAAATTACACATCATTTCCATACAACATACATCACTAAGTTCAACAACGACATACATAAAGTAAAGTTATTACAAAAGAGCCGACTGGCCAAATAGAACAATATACAAGAATGACAGCGGAAGCAAAAGGTGCCATAAGATGGCTAGAACAAAAGTCGACCGGTTAGCCACACCACCACAGGGCAACCGACTAGGCCGCCAAGCTAGACGCCCATAAGCTACCACAACAAAGCTCACAAAAGTGAGGCCCCTCGAGCTCACCTTCTTCCTCTGCAACAAATACATTTAAGCAAGATAACTGAGTACACAAAGGTACTCGCAAGACTGACGTGTGGAATAGCAGACCTATTCATAAACTACATGCAAGCTTATTTAGGCGGAGGTTGTATGTCTTATTTTGCATAAAGCCAACTTTATTTGCAATAATGTAATACATTTAAAAGCAAGTTTGCAAATCTATTTTGTTGTCAACATAAAAGCGTAATAAAGATACATACAAGTAACCACCTGGAAGTGACTATCCCAATAGCCACCACAACATAGCACGAATCTTTGATTCGTACCACCCATCAAGTTTTAATTAAAAGGTTGTAGTCTAACTCTTGAAAGACCTTGCCAAGCGTGTCCATAACCTAGGACGAGGCTATTCGAATAGTTTTAACCCTGCAGGGGTGTACCAATGTACCCACACTTCAGACCTCCTTTAAGCCAAAAGCACACTTCCGAAGGTATGCCGACACGGCTAAGTCCTACGAGACGCTTTCCAATATTGTGTATTAACTACGAGCCGCTCGTATGGATAGAAATCCATATGCTTACATTGCAAGCCGAAAGACAACCACCCGTTACGGGGGACCTTTCGGACACTACAATGCTCCCACCTCCATCCCTCCTACGACTCCCTGCGACCCGAAGCCAATACACGCCAAAGTACTAAGTCAAGAGAGGTCCCATACCCTCTAGTGTGGTTAGCACGCTAAAATGCTTGGTTTAGTGTAACAAGATGTTCGGTCCTTGTTGACCCGGGCACCATTCCAGTCACACCCAAAATCACACCATCTTACCATTGTGCCCAAGTCTAAATCATTTTGTTTTCAGTTTTAGTTTTCATAAGTAGACATGGCACAATGTGGAAATCATAACTCATAATAAGTTTTATGTGATCAAGGTTATCGACAAGTCGATAATCGCCCATTTCTACCGGAAAATGAGCATGGCTAAGCAATTAATTCGCAAACTACTAAGTGACAGGAGCTCATCCACGAACTCTAAATCACAGCAATGCCTAGGCTCATCGTAGTAGAGAATAACCAGTTGTCTAAGGAAATGCATCTACTAGGCCAACTATCGATAATAGTTAAAACAAGATAGCAATGCATACATAGAAGTTGTAAACAACATAAATACTTAAAATACTGGAATTAACATGATCAAACTGCTTACCTTGCTGGATTTGTTCTTGTTGCAGAGGGGACTGCTCAGGTTCAAAGTTTTCTTCGGAACCTAACGCGAAAAGGCGATAAAACCAATAAGAACGAAGAACGCCAAAAGAAACTCAACAGCAAAGAACATCCAAATCCATTGAAATTTTTACAGCAGCTAGGGGTTGATTTTAGACAATTTTAGAAACAAGAATCACTTTATTTGGACTAAGCATGAAAAAGTTATGCTCTAAACAATTTTGCTCAGCCTGATAAATCCAGTTTAATTCCTATCTGTTACTGTTCATGACAAAAATTTCTAGAATGATCTAAGGTCTGAAATTTTTATGGTAGTTAGATAATAGTATCCTAACAACAGCAAAACTGAGTTTGCACAATTTGGAGTTCTAATGAATTAGTTATGATTTTTCTAAGCTCTAAATCTAGTATATACCATTTTTCAGGGACATGAATAAAGACAAAGCCTAGTTCATCATAAAGCATGTCTATAGACAAATTTTACCAGGTTGAGTTTGCTCAGATTGCAATTACAGAGAGAAAGTTATGTATTTTACAAGTTTTCAAGGAATTTCTAGATAACCATATTCACTAAACAAGATCATGCTGTTTAAATCATTTTCTGCTACAAAACAGGGCCTAATTTCATTCTCAGATTAAAGTTCATACTATAACAAAGCTACCGCAACTGGAATCATTCAAAAAGGAGGTAAAATGATAAAGATATGCACTTTTGAAATTTGGAACATCAAAAGACTTGGAAAATTTGAACTCTCGGGAGGTCCAATGAACTGAAGGAAAAAGGAGAGGTCGTGTGTAACAGCCCTAAGTTAGGGTTTGTATTTCAAATGTAAAACTTTGAGGAGAAATAAAAACTTTTGATGTCTCATGAAGTCATTTGGAAGTTTTCCAAATTTTCCCTAAACAATTTCCAATTCTAAGATTTAATTCTTGTGAATGGAAATTGTTGTCAACAAATTCTTAGCCTTAAAACTTGTGATCATCCTCTGAAAATATTTTTCCTGTCATCTTGACCATCTCAGCTACCTCCCTGAAAATTTTCACAATTTTTAGATTTTGTTTGCTATTTCAAATGGCCAAGTCAAACCAGTTTGGAAATCTGGTCAAACCCCTGGACAGCAGCTTGTGAATTTTATTGGGACAAATATCGTGCATGAAAATTCCTAGCAAAATTGCACAAGGTTGTCCTCTGTCCCAGGAAGCTCCCATAAAAATTTTGAAATTTTTGGAGCTCTGGAACCATCTCTAAAAATTCCCCAAACCTTCTCTGCCCTTTTAATTCAAATCTGGAATCACTGTTCCTCGGGCCTGAACCCAGTTCCGACTCGAGTCCGACCGCGTCGCTCGGTTCGATCGCACCGCCTAGCTGCACCGCGCGAGCCCGATGGCTATCAGCCGTCCGATGTGGATCGCACGGTCCACACGCGTCGTCGCGTCGACCTGTCCGAATGCATACACAGATCTCGGCCGTCCGTTCTTGATCGAACGATCGGATCTTCTGTTCGAACCAAACCATCTATTCGCACCGCACCAGACCCTAGCCCGCGCCGCTTCGTCGCCGTCGCTGACAAGTGGGCCCTCCTTGTCAGCATCGTCCTCGTCTTCTCCACGTCTCGCCGGAGTTCGCTGGCAAATTCGCATGCGTGCCACGCAGCTCGTCGCTGCCACATCGTGGACGCGTGTCCCTCTCCGAAGTGTCGCCAGACCTTCATTACCTCACCACGCCCACTCATTCCTCGTTTTCCTCGCTCTTTAGCTCTCTCCGCCCATTTCTTAGCTTCGGCCGGAGAAGAACCCGAGCACAGCGCCACTACCTCGTTGCCGCTTGTGCTCCCGCAACCCTCTCACCGTCTTCCTTGTTCCTCGCCGCATCCATTTTGCCCATCCCGAGCTCGTGGCATCCAGTGAATCGTCCGGAGCCACTTTGTCGTCTCCGCTTCCGGTTGCGGCGACCCCGCGGGCTTGCTAGCGTTCTGGTGAGTCTCAAGCCTCAGCGTTTTGTTCCACTTGATCGCAATGCTCCACTGATGCTCACGGTGCGTTCATTTTCGTTTTGGTGCATCGTGGAGGGTGTGCGGCCGATTCTTCTCCGAGCACGGTGTTCCGCCGCCGTGGCAATTCCGGCCGCCTCGGACCTTCTTCTTCGGCGTTAGCGTGTGCTTATTGCTCCTGATGTTGAGGCGAAGCTTAAGCACACCTTTCGGAGTCTTCTAGAAGTCCGTATCGTCTTCTCCGCGTGAGCCGTGTCTTCTTCTCCGCCTCCGTTCGCCGCCGCATCCTCGAGGTTCCGTGTCGCCGTCATCGAGTTCGCGAGCTCTCGCCGACTCGTAGGTATAACCCTTTGCCCCGAGACCTCTCGGTTAGCTAGGTCGATTGCGCGCCGCGCCGCCGCCCCGTGTCGCCGGTGAGCCGCGGCAGCGCTTGCTCTAACCTCCCTTTAGTTCTTAATCGCCGCTAATCGTATCACCGCCATATGGGCCTCCCGAGCTAATCGCGTTTAGAATCTTAATTCAGCCCGTTAGTTATCCTCTGAGTCGCTGTCATGTGGGCCCATGTTGTCAGTTACTGTTCGTGTAACTTGCTTAATACGTTTTCTCGGTTGGGAAGCGTATTTCTCCATACTTGTAAGTTAGGAGTACGTCTGAGTAAGCCGAAGACGTATTCTCAGAATACGCCTTCGATGTCACCTTCGGCGGGCGGGTCCCGCCTGTCAGTGGCTGGGGCTAGCTGGCTGTCGGTAGAAAAAGGAATTAATGCTTTAGTTTTTCCGAAATGCTTTTCTGGTTTGCTAATAATTCAATTTAACTTAGAAAATTCATAACTAATTCAATTTTTCTCCAAACCGCATGAAACCAGTTCTGTTAATTTTCATTTTAAATTGTGCTATTTACTAAAAATGGTTTCAGCTATGTCTCTGTATCAAAAATCTGTTAGTTGATTAAATGGTGTTTTTATGTATATTCCAAATTAGAAAATTCATATCTCTTTCAATAATTGTCCAAATCCAGTAAAACCAACTTTGTAAATTTTCATTTTTAGTGTACTATTTATCAGAATAGGTTTTAAATGTATCTCTATTCATAAAATTTTGTTAATTAATTAATTGATGCTTTTTATGTGATTTTAATTTAGAAAATTCCTAGAAAATTCTTCACAACTCCAAATAAATTGTTCTCTGTTTCTAAAATTTTGTAAAATCATGTTCTAGATGCTATGTAAGTTTTGTGCTCATTAGATGGTTTTGAATGTTTGAGTTTTGTCGGTGTTATTTGTTCTTATTCGTTGCTTTTACTCGATCGATAGATTGCGGCGCTTCGTTTTATCGAGTGATCCTCTGCAATGTGTTGAGCCTATTGAGCAAAGAAGAAGCAAGCAGCTTTGATCATGATTAATCCTAGTATTTTAAAGTCTAGTATTTTGTTTCAACTGTATGTATGCATCGCTTAATTTGGGTTAAATTGATTAGTTAAACTGTAGTCGCATATCCTCGTAGGTGAAATATTGATCTCTACTACCTGAGCCTAGATTATTTGCTGTGATTAGAATTCGTTGGATGAACTCTTATCACTTAGTACATTACGAGTTCAGTTGCTTAGCCATGCTTAGCTTCCGGTAGATTTGGGCGATCATCGACTTAGTCGATGGTCTTGATCACATGAAATTATTACTGTTCTTATGTTTCAGCTTGGGATATGTTAATTACAAAACTAAAACTGAAAACAAAAATGATTTAGACTTGGGCACAACGGTATGATTGGTGTGATCTGTTGGGTGTGACTGGAATGGTGCCCGAGTCAGTTAAGGACCGAGTTACTTGCGCCACCGTACTGAGCATTTTGCGTGCTAACCACACTAGAGTATATAGGATCTATCTTGACCTAGTACTTTGGCGTGTATTGACTCCGGGTCGCAGGAGGTCGCAGGAGGGATGGTGTTGGGAGCATGGTAGTTGTCCGAAAAGCTTTACCCCGCAAAGGTAGTTGTCTTTTCGGCTTTACCATGTAAGCGTATGGTTTTCTATCCATACGAGCGGCTCGTAGTTAATACACAATATTGGAAAAAGTCTCGTAGGACTTAGTGCGGCAGCATACCTTGGAAGTGTGCTTGGCTTAAAGGCGGTCCAAGTGTGGGTACATTGGTACACCCCTGCAGGGTTAAAACTGTTCGAATAGCCTCGTCCGAGGTTATGGACACGCTCGGATACGCCCCCCAAGAATTAGACTACAACATTTAAATTAAAACTTGATGGGTGGTACGAATTTGGGATTCGTGCTATTGTTGTGGTGATTATTGGGATAGTCACTTCTAGGTTGTTTACCTTTACTCTTTGTTATTGTTATCCTTCTCGTTATTTCAATTAAAATGAATTGCAAACTTGCCTTCAAATCAGTATTACATTATTGCAAACAAATGCTTTGTGCAAATGAAACATATGGCCTCCACCAAATAAGCCTGCATGTAGCATATGTATAGGTCTCATAGTTCACACGTCGCCTTTGCAGTACAAAGACAATCTTTGTACTCATCGGCTTTGCTTAATGTTTTGTTGCAGAGGAAGAAGGTGAGCCCCAAGGGCCTCACTTCGTGAGTTGTGCCGCCGCAGTGTATGACGACTAGGCTTGGCGGTCCTGGCCGATGCCTTGTGGGTGAAGGCACGCGATTGGTTTTGTTTATAGCCATCTTATGGCACTTTGCTTCATTGTCGCTTCTTACGGTATTTATGTATCTTTTGGCCGGCCATGGTCCTGTAATAACTCTCTGTTGTTACGCTTGTAGTGTAATGTTTGGACTCTATGTTTGGAATGGAGTTGATGCATAATTTTGTGGTGAGGTGTATATATCGCTCGGGAAGTATACATATCTCGAGGCTCGCTTTATTTGATTTGTGATGCTAGGACCAAAGCGGTTGGTTAAGGATTACAAGCCAAATAAATTGGGGTCCTCACAAAGTTGGTATCGAGCCATTCGACTGTAGTAACCCAAGCATAGTCGTCCTTAGGATATTTTGGAAAGGCTTATTTTCAAAGTATAAAAGGATTATGAAAACCTAGGTGATTCTCGGTTTTACTCCTTATCTATCTTAGCTTTCTATCCTCATCTTACTCTAATTTGAGTTTTAAAACTTGGTTTTTCTTTCCTTTCAAAAGATAGTTATGTATCCGTGGGACTAGTTTTGGGAGAACCATGAGAGATTAATCTAAATAAAACTTGTGGGAACATAAGGGTAAAGTGTGATGTAAGTCCTAAGTGTCTAAATTTGGTCGATTGGCTTTGTGACTTGAAGTGTTGCATTTATTTCGTCTCGTTTTTAAAACTATTTCGGTGATTTATCGATTTCTTGCTCTCACCTATCACTAACCTATCTTAGTGAAACAGATGGCGGGAGAACGCGTGGCGCCACCGGTGGTCATGATGAGGAGCTTCCTCCCCGACCATGGTCGAGGTTCTCGCCGATCGAGCGAAACCGCATGGATCGACGCACATTTTGGAGGTTATTGCTAGAATACCTCCACTCGCCGGTGCCTCCGGATCCGAGGTGGCGGACATCGACTCGCGGGGACTTGCAGAGTTCCTCCGCACGCACCGCCGACTTTTTCCCGCCTCGAGGACCCTCTCGATGCGGATGATTGGTCGCGCATGATTGAGCGAAGCTCAACATTGCTCGCCGCACCCAAGAGAAGGCACTCTTCGCGTCCCACCACCGAGGGCGATCACTCTCATGGTGGGAGAACTACTCGCCATGCACCCGCGCCATGTGGTCTCGTGGGAGGAGTTCAGTTCGCTTTTACGTCGGCCCACATTCCCGATGGCCTGATGAAGTCAAGAAGAAAGAATTCTCGCGCCAAGCAAGGGCGCAAATCTGTGACGGAGTACCTTACGAGTTTAATCATTTGGCTCGTTATGCTCGGGGACGTGGCCTCGTATGAGGCTAAGGTGAGAAGTTTGTGGATGGCTTGTCCGAGGAGCCGCAGGATGTGTGTCTATTGTGGACTTCCGACTTTCGTGCCTTGGTGGATAAGGCCATCGCCGCCGAGCATAAGGCAAAGGCGCGGGTGAGTCCCGCAGCGCAAATGGGAGGCCCATCGACCGCTCGCCAGCCGCCTCACTGCCCCTCGCCGGGCCAAGCACCAGGCCCATTCTTTGCTCCACCAAAGACCGAGGCCATCTACACCAGCTCCTCGCCCACCGCAGCCGTGTTTCAGCCACGTGCGCCGCGATCCAAAGACAGGTGGCCTCCGCAATCCGGCGGCCGAGGTTACTTGTTTTCGCTGCCACAACAAGGGCCACTACGCCAACGCTTGCCCTCAGAATGTTGCAGCAGCCCCTCGTCCTAATGGAGGGCGCGGGCAGGGGAGTGGTCACCCACCTGACCAGAAGATCATCTAGAAGACCTAGGGTGTGAACAGCGGTCGAGTCAACCATCTTTCAGCTGAGGAGGCTCAGGAGGCGCCAGACGTTGTGATGGGTACACTTCTTGTCAATTATCGTCCTGCTGCAGTATTATTTGATTCTGGAGCATCGCATTCTTTTATTTCAAGATCATTTGCTGCTGCTAGTGGTCTTCACTGTGTTCCTTTGGGGATTCCTTTGCTCATTCGCTCCGGTTCGAAATGAGAGCGATTTTGAATGCCGTGGCGCTCCTATTGAAGTCAAAGGGTAGGATTTTTGGCAAACCTTATTCTGCTCAGTTCAGCGAGTCTGGACGTGATTCTTGGCATGGATTGGTTGTCCCAACACATGGGACAGATCGATTGTGCCAAGAAGATGGTTTTCCTCACCAACCTTTCCGGCGAACAGGTTGGCTTTTCCCCGCAGCTGCAAGGGTCACACCTTTGTACACTTGTAGCAAAGCCAGCTTTGAAGATTCAGGAGGTTCCCACCGTTTGTGATTTTGAGGATGTCTTTCCCGAAGATTTGCCTGGGTTGCCTCTAGTTCGAGACCTTGAGTTCGTCATTGAGTTGCTGCCCGGTACCGCTCCGATTTCAAAGGCGCCGTATCGGATGCCTCCCAATGAGCTAGAAGAATTGAAGAAGCAACTTGGTGAGCTCCAAGCAAAGGGATTCATCCGTCCCAGCCATCTCCTTGGGGTTGTCCGGTGATCTTTGTGAAGAAGAAGGACAAGACTTTGCGCATGTGTGTTGATTACCGCCCACTCAATGAGGTGACGGTGAAGAACAAATACCCTCCGCCCGCATTGATGATCTTTTGACCGGTTGTCCAGGGCTCGGTGTTCTCCAAGATTGACTGAGATTGGGATATCATCAGTCCGAATCGTACGAGGATATTCCAAGACGGCCACTACTCGTTATGGTCTTTACGAGTATACCGTCATGTCTTTCGGCTTAACCAATGCTCCACTTATTTCATGAACCTCATGAACTCGGTATTCATGGAATATTTGGATAAGTTCGTGGTGGTGTTTATTGATGATATTCTTATCTATTCCAAGATCAAGAACAAAGATGTTGAGCATCCAAGATTGTTTTGGGCAAGTTGCGGAGCATCGGCTATATGCGGTTCAAGAAATGCGAGTTCGTTGAAGGAAGTGGCATTCTTGGGCCATGTTCTTTCACCGAGGTGTAGCTATGGATCCCAGAAGGTCAGCGATGTTCTATCTTGGGGTCACCAAGTCAGATCACGGATGTGCGGAGTTTTCGGTTTAGCGGGCTACTACCGCGCTTTATCGAGAACTTCTCCAAGATCGCAGCCGATGACCGAATTGCTCAAGAAGGACAAGAAGTTTGTATGGTCCTCGCTTGTGATGAGAGCTTTCGTGAACTCAAACAACGATTGACTTCACCCAGCTTACTCTTCCCGATGTCCACAAGAGCTTCGATATCTATTATGATGCCTCTCGCCGTGGACTCGTGTGTTCTTATGCAAGAAGGTAAGGCGCTTGCCTATGCATCCAGCGCTTGAGGCCTCATGAGCTCTACTATCCCACCCATGATTTAGAGCTTGTCTGTAGTTCATGCACTCAAGATTTGGCGGTATTATCTGATCGGTAATCGTGAGGTGTATTCGATCACAAGAGCTTGAAATACTTGTTCACCCAAACAGATCCGAACCTCGAGCGAGAGGAGATGGTTGGAATTGATCAAAGATTATGACATGGGTATTCAAGATCATCCCGGCAAAGCTAATGTGGTTGCCGATGCACTTAGCCGAAAGGTGTATTGCAATACTTTGATGATCCAAGAGCAAGAACTCGCACTTCTTGCAATTTCAGCGTCTCAACATGGGTTTGGTTGAGCATGGTTCCTTGCCGCCTTGGTTGTGCAACCAACCCTAGTAGACCAAATCAAGTCGGCCGCAGCAATCGATGTTGGTGTGGGTAAAATCAAGCAGAACATCAAGAATAGATCAGCCAAGTGCTTTACGTAAGATGAGCATGGTGTTGTGTGGTTTGGGCAACGCCTCGTGGTTCCAAAAGTTCCGAATTGCGGATTTGATTCTCCATGAGGCCCATGATTCGCCTCTTGTCTATTCATCCCGGCCACCAAAATGTATCAAGATCTGCGCCGAGATTCTGGTGGACTCGCATGAAGCGCGAGATTGCCGGGTTCGTTGCCAGATGCGACGTATGTTGTCGTGTCAAGGCCGAGCATCAGCGTCCAGCAGGTCTTCTTTAGCCCTTACCAATACCAGAGTGGAAGTGGGATTCTGTTGGCATGGATTTCATCATCTGGCTACCCGCACTCCTTCGGGAAGGATGCCTTATGGGTTATCATTGATCGGTTGACGAAAGTGGCCCATTTTCTTCCAGTGCGATCGAAGATTGATGTGAATCAGCTAGCGGATCTTTACATATCCCGCATTGTGAGCTTGCACGCGTACACGAACGATTGTGTCGATCGTGGTTCTCTGCTTACCTCTCGGTTTTGGCATAGTCTGCAGGAGGCCATGGGGACTCGTCTTACCTTCAAGACGCCTATCATCCTCGGGATCGATGGTCGACGGAGCGCGTCAACCGTGTGCTTGAAGATATGCTCCGTGCTTGTGTTCTTTCCTATGGGAAGAATTGGGAGAAGTGCCTACCGCTTGCCGAAGTTCTCCTACAACAACAACTTCCAGCTAGTCTCGATGGCACCGCTTGAGGCTTTGTATGGGAGACGATGCGAACCCCATTGAATTGGTCGAAACCGGGAAAGACGCTTCTTTGGTCCAGATTCAATCAATGAGGCGAAAGTCAAGTGCGCTTGATTCGTGAGCACTTGCGCCGTAGCTCACCGAGTAAAAGAGCTATGCGCATCGGCGTCGTCGTGAGTCGAGTTTCCACCCAATGACTTTGTGTATCTCAAAGTCTCACCTCGATGGGTCATCGCCGCTTCGGTGTCAAGGGCAAATTGGCTCCTCGATATGTCGGGCCGACGCATCATCAAGAAAGTGGGAGCTGTTGCATACAAGTTAGAATTGCTAGCTACACTGGCGGAGTGCATGATGTTTTCCATGTGTCGCAATTGAAGAAGTGCCTCCGTGTTCCGGCTGAGGAAACGCCATTGGAAAATATCGATGTGCAAGAAGATCTGTCTTATCGTGAGCACCCGTTCGTATCCTCAAGAAGTCGAACGCAGAACAAGGAACCGTGCGATCAAGTTCCTGAAGGTTCGTAGTGGTCGAATCACTCCGAGGATGAAGCCACTTGGGAGCGGGAAGATCGTCTCCGAGCGCACTCACCCGCCCTTCTTTTCCCAGTGATCAGAATCTCGGGGCGAGATTCCTGTAAGGGGGGAGATTTGTAACAGCCCTAAGTTAGGGTTTGTATTTCAAATGTAAAAATTTGAGGAGAAATAAAAACTTTTGATGTTTCATGAAGTCATTTGGAAGTTTTCCAAATTTTCCCTAAACAATTTCCAATTCTAAGATTTAATTCTTGTGAATGGAAATTGTTGTCAACAAATTCTTAGCCTTAAAACTTGTGATCATCCTCTGAAAATATTTTTCCTGTCATCTTGACCATCTCAGCTACCTCCCTGAAAATTTTCACAATTTTTAGATTTTGTTTGCTATTTCAAATGGCCAAGTCAAACCAGTTTGGAAATCTGGTCAAACCCCTATACAGCAGCTTGTGAATTTTATTGGGATAAATCTATTGCATGAAAATTCCTGGAAAAATTGCACAAGGTTTTCCTCTGTCCCAGGAAGCTCCCATAAAAATTTCGGAATTTTTGGAGCTCTGGAACCATCTCTAAAATTCCCAAACCTTCTCTCTCCCTTTTAATTCAAATCTGAATCATCGTTCCTCGCTTGAACCTGCCCGACTCGAGTCCGACCGCGCCGCTCGGTTCGATCGCACCGCCTAGCTGCACCGCGCGAGCCCGATGGCTATCACCGTCCGATGTGGATCGTGACGGTCCACACGCTGCCGTCGCGTCGACCGTCCGAATGCATACACGATCTCGCCGTCCGTTCTGATCGAACGATCGGTATCTTCCTGTTCGAACCAAACCATCTATTCGCACCGCACCAGACCCTAGCCCGCGCCGCTTCGTCGCCGTCGCTGACAAGTGGGCCCTCCTTGTCAGCATCGTCCTCGTCTTCTCCACGTCTCGCCGGAGTTCGCTGGCAAATTCGCATGCGTGCCACGCAGCTCGTCGCTGCCACGTCGTGGACGCGTGTCCTCTCCGGCGTCGCTGCACCTTCATTACCTCACCATGCCCACTCATTCCTCGTTTTCCTCGCTCTTTAGCTCTCTCCGCCCATTTCTTAGCTTCGGCCGGAGAAGAACCCGAGCACAGCGCCACCACCTCGTTGCCGCTTGTGCTCCCGCAACCCTCTCACCGTCTTCCTTGTTCCTCGCCGCATCCATTTTGCCCATCCCGAGCTCGTGGCATCCAAAGGAATCGCTCGAGCCACTTCGCCGCCTCCGCCTCCGCTATGCCACCCCGCGGGCTTGCTAGCGCTCGTGAGTCTCAAGCCTCGGCCGCTTTGTTCCACTTGATCGCAATGCTCCACCGATGCTCACGGTGGGTTCATTTTCGCTTTGGTGCATCGTGGAGGTGTGCGCCGATTCTTCTCTCGAGCACGGTGTTCCGCCGCCGGGCAATTCCGACCGCCTGACCTTCTTCTTCGGCGTTAGCGCAGCTTATTGCTCCCGATGTTGAGGCGGCTTAAGCACACCTTCCGAGTCTTCTAGAAGTCCGTGATCGCCTTCTCCGCGCGAGCCGTGTCTTCTTCTCCGCCTCCGCCGCGCCGCCACCGCCGCATCCTCGAGGGTCCGTGTCGCCGCCATCGAAGTTCGCGAGCTCTCGCCGACCAGTAGGTATAACCTTTGCCCCGAGACCCTCACGTTAGCTAGGTCGATTCTTGCGCGCCGCGCCGCCCCGTGGTCGCCGTGAGCCGCCAGCTGCTAGCTCTAACCTCCCTTTAGTTCTTAATCGCCGCTAGTCAGATCACTATCATGTGGGCCTCCCGAGCTAATCGCGCTTTGGAATCTTAATTCAGCCCGTTAGTTATCCTCTCGAGCCGCCATGTGGGCCCATGTTGTCGCTAGTGTTCGTGTAACTTGCTTAATACGCTTTCGGTTGGGAAGCGATTTCCATACTTGTGTTAGGAGTACGCCCGAGTAAGCCAAGACGATTTCGCATCGCGCTCGATGTCACCTTCGCAAGCGGGCTATCTCGGCCGCCCGCGCATGTCCCGCCGACGCTGGTCGCTAGCTGGGTCGCTTGTAGAAAAAGGAATTAATGCTTTAGTTTTTCTGAAATGCTTTTCTGGTTTGCTGATAATTCAATTTAACTTAGAAAATTCATAACTAATTCAATTTTTCTCCAAACCGCATGAAACCAGTTCTGTTAATTTTCATTTTAAATTGTGCGATTTACTAAAAATGGTTTCAGCTATGTCTTTGTATCAAAAATCTGTTAGTTGATTAAATGGTGTTTTTATGTATATTCCAAATTAGAAAATTCATATCTCTTTCAATAATTGTCCAAATCCAGTAAAACCAACTTTGTAAATTTTCATTTTTAGTGTACTATTTATCAGAATAGGTTTTAAATGTATCTCTGTTCATAAAATTTTGTTAATTTATTAATTGATGCTTTTTATGTGATTTTAATTTAGAAAATTCCTAGAAAATTCTTCACAACTCCAAATAAATTGTTCTCTGTTTCTAAAATTTTGTAAAATCATGTTCTAGCTGCTATGTAAGTTTTGTGCTCATTAGATGGTTTTGAATGTTTGAGTTTTGTCGGTGTTATTTGTTCTTATTCGTTGCTTTTACTCGATCGATAGATTGCATTTGCTCGTTTTATCGAGAGTGATCCTCTACAACAAAGTTGAGCCTATTGAGCAGCAGTGGCTTCCAAGCGCTTGATCATGATTAATCCTAGTATTTTAAAGTCTAGTATTTTGTTTCAACTGTATGTATGCATCGCTTAATTTGGGTTAAATTGATTAGTTAAATCCGTAGCTGCATATCCTGTAGGTGAAATATTGATCTCTACTACCTGAGCCTAGGTTATTTGCTATGATTAGAATTCGTTGGATGAACTCTTATCACTTAGTAGATTACGAGTTCGCTTGCTTAGCCATGCTTAGCTTCCGTAGATTTAGCGATCATCGACTTAGTCGATGGTCTTGATCACATGAAATTATTACTGTTCTTATGTTTCAGCTTGGGATATGTTAATTACAAAACTAAAACTGAAAACAAAAATGATTTAGACTTGGGCACAACGGTATGATTGGTGTGGTCTGTTGGCTGCGACTGGAATGGTGCCCGAGTCAGTTAAGGACCGAGTTACTTGCGCCACCGTACTGAGCATTTTGCGTGCTAACCACACTAGAGTATATGGGACCTCTCTTGACCTAGTACTTTGGCGTGTATTGACTTCGGGTCGCAGGAGGGATGGTGTTGGGAGCATGGTAGTTGTCCGAAAAGCTTTACCCCGCAAAGGTAGTTGTCTTTCCGGCTTTACCATGTAAGCGTATGGATTTCTATCCATACGAGCGGCTCGTAGTTAATACACAATATTGGAAAAAGTCTCGTAGGACTTAGTCAGTGCAAGCATACCTTCTAAGTGTGCTTGGCTTAAAGGCGATCCAAGTGTGGGTACATTGGTACACCCTCGCAGGTTAAAACTATTCGAATAGCCTCGCCCTAGGTTATGGACACGCCGGATACGCCCCAAGAACTAGACTACAATATTTAAATTAAAACTTGATGGGTGGTACGAACTGGGATTCGTATATTGTTGTGGTGACTATTGGGATAGTCACTTCTAGGTTGTTTACCTTTACTCTTTGTTATTATTATCCTTATCGTTATTTCAATTAAAAATGAATTGCAAACTTGCCTTCAAATCAGATACATTATTGCAAACAACCGCTTTGTGCAAATGAAAGATATGGCCTCCACCAAATAAGCCTGCATGTAGCATATGTATAGGTCTGTTAGTTCACACGTCAGTCTTGCGAGTACAAAGGCAATCTTTGTACTCATCGGCTTTGCTTAATGTTTTTGTTGCAGAGGAAGAAGGTGAGCCCCGTGGGCCTCACTTCTGTGAGTTGTGCTGCCGCTTCGTGTATGACGACTAGGCTTGGCGGTGCGGTCAGATGCCTTGTGGGTGAAGGCACGCTGATTGGTTTTGTTTATAGCCATCTTATGGCACTTTTGCTTCCGCTGTCGTTCTTCTGGTATTTATGTATCTTTTGGCCGGTCGGCCATGGTCTGTAATAACTCTACTGTTGTTACTTTTTGCTTGTAGTGTAATGTTTGGACTCTATGTTTGGAATGGAGTTGATGCATAATTTTTTGGTGAGGTGTGTATACTGCTTTCTTGGAAGTATACATATCTCGAGGCTCAGTTTATTTGATTTGTGATGCTAGGACCAGGCGGTTGGTTAAGCATTACAAGCCAAATAAATTGGGGTCCTCACATCGTAGGCCATTAGATCAAGATCTGACGGCTACGAGCCTCGAAGCACAGCGCACACAAGACCTCCTCCCGCACTAGGGAGGTCTGGACCGTTGAGATTAGATCCAACGGCCACGACCAGTGCATGCACAGCGCACGCAATGGAGGTCCACGCGCTTATCAGAGGTCGTGGACCGCCGATCAAGATCCGCGGTCCCGAGCACTAGGGAGGTCCTAAGGGTAAACCTACGGAGGGAGGTCTGGACGGCTAAGATCTCACGGAGGAGGTCTTCAACGGTCTAGATCTCTAGAGGGAGGTCTTTAGCGGACACGATCAAGTGAAGGAGGTCCTGATCGGCTGGGATTCAACCGAGGAGGTCTTTGACGGCCAAGATCTACTCGGGGAGGTCCTAAGTGACAGGGTTTTAACGAGAGGAGATCTGGATGGCTCAGATAAGGCCTAGGGAGGTCCTGAACGGTCCAGATCGCCACGGAGGGAGGTCTGAGCGCTAAGGATTTTACAAAATGAGATCTAACGCTCAGATCTAAACCGGGGAGGTCGTGAACGGCTAGGATTGAGCCTAAGAGGTCATGAGCATGGTTTTCTTTATAAAAGGCCAGGGTGGCTTTTTACAAAGAGGACCCCGAGGGTGGTCTTTGCAAAATGACCGAGGGGAGGTCTTTTTGCAAAGACGACCTCGGTGGAGGTCCAAGGGGGTGGTTTTTATAAAACGACTAAGGGAGGTCGTTTTGCAAAGAGGACCCCAAGGATGGTCCTACGGCTCGGATTAATTCTAAGGAGGTCCTAAACGGTGGACAACAAGTCTAGGAGGTCGTGGGGGTGGTCTGAGCGGTGACCCAGAACACGACCACAGTGACGGCTTCCGACAAAGCTAATGCGGTTGATGATTGGTAATAAAAGGATCTAAAAGGACATTAAAGACTTCTGGATTTCAGTCCAAGCCTAGGGCCCACATGTCAGTGACACTACGGCACAGATCAAGACATGATTAATGCGCCAATGATTAGCAATGATTGGGCATTAATGCTGTCCTAAGAAAATGACGAAAACGGGAGTTTGCACCGGCAAAATCCCGAGGGCGTTTAACGGCTTGCCGCCGGCGATAGGGACCACGCCGGCGCCAACTAAATACTAGAATGGAACCGCAATATCCTCACGGAGCTAAAGGTGGCAACCTCGTTGCGCGACGGCCTTGAACGTCAAGGCGAGCCGAGATAGGCTAGGAGGCTTACTACGAAACTACACGAGCTCTAGAAAGTAACAACAAGGCTAAGGGATGGGCACCGAGGCGTGGAGGGGACCAGGAGGTCGGAGGAACTTGGAGAAGGTCGACGAAGTCCGGCGGTGACGTGTTTGCCGACGATGGAGAAGGAGATGAGCCCGACCCCAACAAGCAGCTCCCCAAATTGTCAACCTCTGTGAAGGTTAAACACAACAAGTTAGGGAGGCTTGAGGAGACCAAGATGACAAAGTGACAGCCAAAATAGCAATATTGAACCCCTGGAGCTCGAAGGTGGTCTTGGGGAGCTCCAAAAGTGACAATGGAGGTTTCGAGGTGGTGCTCTTGGGCGCTTGAGCTTGGGGCTCACGCTCACAATCGAGGGAGTCCAAGCACAACTAAGAGCAGAGAAAGAAGAGGAGAAAAGAAGGTCTCAGGCTATTCATAGCCTGGGAGCTTGGCAATGGTGTGGGCAAAGCCTACTGTGAGCATGAACCATGCCCCTGCCATGGACTGACTGGATTTGACAAGGGCAGGTAGGGGCAGAGCAAGGTGGAGACTTTGGAGGTTAAAGCTGACTGGCAATAAATGCATGTCAGCAAAAAGAGCCGTTGACAAGAGGCAAAAGGTGACATCTCACTGCCCCCAACTGCTCTGGCCCTGACACACGCACGGGTGCGGAAAAACCATGATGACCAGGGCTCGAGGAGGTCAAGAGGAAGAAGAACAGAGCCGAAGGAGAGGTCCTGGACGATCCCGATTAGCATGGGGTGGTCCTGGACGTCCCAGATCACCCGAGCAGAGGAGGTCCGAGCGCGAAGGGAGGTCCTGGGAGGTCGTGGACCGCTGGATGAAGATCCAAGGGCCTGGACCACCCCGAAGCGCTGAGGGCACTCAAGAGCCCCACGGATCAGGGGGAGGTCGTGAGCGTTGGATTGAGATCCAATGGCTCAGCTTTCGCGCGCAAAAGCTCGAGCCCGAGTGCAGCGCTGGCGACGTGGTCCAACCAAGTCGGTTGAGTTGGGCTCGGGTCCGAGCCCGAGTCTGACTCAACCAGATTTAGTTTTGCTGGTTTTAGAAGGAGCTGCTCTTTGGAGAATTGTTTGAGGCAGCAAACCGACTCCAAAAATTACGAAATTTTTACAGGAGCTGGCTGACTCAAATTAGGACCTAGCATAAAATTTTCAGAGGCTTTGGTGCTGTGGATTTTCCTCCAAAAATTTAACAAGGTGCTGGTCCAAGGTTTGACCAGATTTTGAATTGGGTTGACTTGCCTCCAACAAAGATTCAAACAATTTCTAAAAATTGTGGAATTTTCTAGAGGAGTCACATACCAACCCAAGAATTTAGGAAAAATATTTCAGTGAGATTATCACAAGATGGAACAAGAATGTTTTGAAGGATCAAGCTTTGATCAAAGACTTGTGACTTTGTATTTCCATAACTTCTTGTACAAAAGCTGCTCAAGATAAACAGAAATACAAAATGTAAGAAAATGTTTTAATTTCTACTCATTTTCTTACATTTGAAACACAAGCCTAAAATTGGGATGTTACATTCACGCTGGCACGCCAGCAGCTACCAACAACGCTTGCAACATGCCTCCATCGCGCCGCTTAGCTCCTCGCCTCGCCACCTCTGCTCGCCATGCACCGTGCCGCCTTGGGTTGGCCTCGCCGGCACTCCTTGCCTCGCCATGACATCAAGGCACCGCCTAGCCTCCAATGCCACCCATCGACGCCGCACCGCCAAGCTTCTCGCCGTTGCTCCTTCATGCCCAAGTCTGCCGCTATTTCTTCTTCTTCCACAAAACAGAACACTAGCTCAAGATCACTCCCAACCGAACAGCTTGTGCCAACAAGAATCACTCAAATGGTGTGCATGTGAAAACTAATTGATGAGTGGAAAGCCATGATGATGAGGATCACCACAGATAACATGCATGGGCTAAATCTCAATTCTTGTTTGGGATTTAGAGAAGAGAAGATAGTAACTTGAGCTCTCATGAAGATAGAAATGGACTGGTAGTTCTATTTGTGGAAAAGAAAAATGTCATAGAGGAAGGGAACATGGAGAAGAAAAGACTGAGTGGGGAAGGGAAAAGTTCAGCTAGGGAATAAAGTAATGGTAGTGGGATGATGTCTCTCGGCTGAACCAAGAAATGGGCAGTAACTTTGTATGTGGCAGCAGTGGGAGGAATAAACAAATAAGAAAGATGGCAGATGTGTGGTGTCTGGCTGTGCATTTGAAGAAATGGGAGGTGGCTGCTTGGTGAAGGTAGTGGATATGAATAAAGAAAAGAAAGATGGCAATGGTGAGTGGCTAGGAATGGTTCTGGGATAAAGGAAAGAAATGGCAGAGCATTTTTTTCAATTCGCTCAAACGACCTTGCATGCGCGAACTAACCGCTAAAATGAAACGCTCGCGAGACAACGAACGCAACAGTATAACATGCGTTGTCGGATTCTTGATTTTTGGTTGGGATTGCGAGGAGAGAAGTTGAGGAAAAGAAATAAACCCACAAAGCGCCTCGTCAAGGCCTTGGCCGGATCAAAAGAGTGATGGCACTAATGCATGCATCATGGTAAGATTTTTGAAATACATGTGAAAACAAGAGATCAATACAATTAATTTTAATTAATTAATATTTTTTTAACAAGCCGCATTTTGATTAAACACTAGAAAAAATTTAGAACTTAGCCAAAATTTAATATATTGCCAATTAAATATTAACATCCCGATTCAAAATCGTGATGTTACAAACCTCCCCTTAGAAAGAATCTCGTCCCGAGATTCGACAGAAAGGATAGGGCGTAAAACTTAGTCGCTTTGTTAAAATCCAAATTTGCTTTCCAAAGACTAATGATTCGATCTTCACCAATACCACTTCCATCTCGATATTTTTGGTTCAGTAACCCCTAATTAAAATCCATCAATCATATTTAGTCTAAGGCAAACACACTCCAATCTATTGTTCCACAATTTATAAGTTAACCTTCGAAATCACTTACTTCAATGGATTCTCCCAAATCACCATAAATTCCTAGGTTTGGTTTAATTTCCAATAAAGACACCGACTTACTTCTTAATTTTAACAATGTACAAGTGAGGACAAACATCCATTAATCCATTCTCACAATATAAATCATGGTTTAACTCCAATATCGATCACATTCTCTGGAAAACTAATAACCCTAAGTGAAACCACCATATTACTCACATATGTCAGTACATTTGTTTTATAAATTTCTATCATAGGGCACCTCCAATATAACTCTCAAATCATGAGCACTAAATATTCGGATATCAATGGCTATAATCCACCAATTGACATATACTAACAACCATCCATCAATTTTTTTATTGTTTCTGACATTTTTTTTACAACCATTTCAATTTGTTTTAAAAGAATGTACATCTATATAAGATCAATTTGCATCTTCAAGCAATGTCCTTATTATTTTTTTTTCCAACCCTTTTGTTAGCATTATCAACCTCTTGCAATAACCAGTCCACCAAATACTCCAATTTAATCTTTTAAGGCCTAATCCACTCATCCCAACTCTAGGATCTAATTTACCTCTAAAATCGACACAGTTATCCTAAGTTATCCTAGGTTAAAGATACACCTCCTTTATCCAAAGTCAACTCTGACCTAGGTATATCAAATCATCAAAAAGATCATCCATCCTAGATGAGTTTGTAATCCATCCATAATCCAAAAACTTTGAATCACTAACTTTGTCCAATTCAAGTTATCCACCAATATCATCTTAGTTTAATTCAACGATATTAACTCGATATCTTCCAAATTCTACTTATCCTCTGCATTATCTAAATTCGCCGCCACATGTAATCATTCCTAATTAATCTAATTATATCTTCCTAGGACAACTATTCCCTTAAAGATAAATCTCATAATCAACCCTCGTTACCATCCACGATATGACCATTCAATCCCTTATCTTTCTCCATCTCTAGAAGTATTACGATCCGATTATATACTCAAATATAACTTTAAAATCCCAAATGATCATCATAAGCAAAATTTGTAATCTCATTGCAGTTTCAATTTCTAACTTTATCACGCTTAGACCGAATCGACTCACAATCTTATCGATATATCGCCTAAGACATATCTAAAATCTAAATCCACAAGTGAACTACCAAAATTAGTTATTCAATTCTATTCATGTATTCCATGAGTTGTACCTACATAATCCTCCGATATAAACCCAACACCATCCGCTGGCAAGTTGACACCTCACCGCAAAGGTTCCATTTATACTCATACCATAACCTCCGATGGTAACGTCTACCATAATCCACAATTTATCCCACAAAGGTTAATATCTTACGATTCAAAATCTAATTAACTCTTCTAAGATCATATTCAGGATCATGAGTAATAATTCAATTTCTCAATTATCAACTATCACTTTGACAATGGAAAACCACCGACATCAACCAAACATAAAAGATCTAATTAAAGATAAAATATCAGTTATTCAATCATATCCTTCTCTTTACCAATTCCGCTACCAATCTCTTAATCAACATGCGACTTCCATTAAAGAGATGAGAGGGAAAATCATAAGGTAGGGGAAACAACAGGGGTAAGGTTCTTAATTCAATTTAGAGATTTGAAGCTCCATAACACAAGAAGCAACTTGAAACAACGAAAAAGAAAGCAGTAGGGACAGCACAAGATACAAACGAGCATGGTTAGTTTTCCGACATAGTTGCGATACAACCCACCCGTAGGCGATGCACAACTACTTGGAAAAGAGAGCAAACGATCGCCACAAAATCCAGCGTCTACTAGCTAAGTAATAATATCATTAAGGCGTATATAATCTAAGAATAAACCCTAATTTAACCCTAATATCATAGCAATGCATCATCTTCTTGTCCTTTCGCCGATGCTCTGGACACGAGAGAAACCTACGAACATACGAGCTCGACGTCTTGGTCCAAGATTGAGTACTTGCCCTCCCACTTCGGGAAGACGGTACTCTCGTGGTGCAGACGCATATGGAGAGACCTTGTTCTCCCCATAAAGAACATGCCGGTCCACAAGTCCCATGTTGCATATGGGTTGTAGACGCTCTTGAGCCACGGTGAGACGGTTGCGCTCCCATAACTCATGCAGAGAACAATTATAGATTTGATCCTTGATGTGTATCAATCTTGCCGCCTATCGCATTTGAGTGTCTTTCCTGCATCGATCCGACAACGTTGTTCACTGCGCCACGTGCTTGCATAGGAAGGTGGTAGTATGGAGGTCGAGCTAACTCGTCAAGTCATGACGAAGATGGCTCGCCACACGAGCCACTTCTCGCAATGCCGTGGCCTCGAGGTGCCACGCGCCTAGAACCCGTATGGGATACTCCCTATCATGCGCCCGCAAAGATATTGACCATCGCCAAGTACTCTCCATCCCCGGTCCTCCGTCGCGCGATAGATGGAGTAGGTTGGCTAATATGTGAAGTTCGCCTCCACATCATGGCTCTAACTAGTGTCGGTATCCGCTACATCTTCTCGCTGGGTCTCTTTAACAAGGTACCACCACTCATATAAGGACAAGAAGGGCAAGATGAGTTAATTTGTAATTCAAATGAGAATAAGGTGAGAAATGATACTAAGATGGATGAGGAATAAAAGATATTCCTAACTTATACTTTCTGAAATTAGTTTAGTAATTTAGAAAATAACTTGACCAAGGACTTACTAGACTTATCGCCCATGCTATCTCTAACCTACAACAAGATGGCTCGATACTAACGTCTGGGGACCCCTGTAATTATCTCCATAAGACCGAGAGTAAACAAGGTCTTAGGGACATAATCACGGGTCTCCGGGAAATAAATTCCAATTTAACTCTATCCAAGTGAGAGGCTTAGCCGAATACTAGAGCCTCAACGATCATGCGCGCTGCTCCTTTGCGAGTGCTACATGATTGTCGATTCTCTTCGATTCAAGCACTACACTTAGTGAGTTAAATGGGATTCATCAATAACGAGTATGACTTATATTGGCTCCCAAGATCAACGACAAATATACTCATACCCTCATCCAACGTTGATTACATCCATACAACGATACAACACGAGATTAAAAAGACATATCGCATAATAGTTAAGGTCTACACTTATTACATACCTACCGACCGCCAAATTCAAGTAAAGTACCAAGTAGCAATGAAGCAAATAAATAAAGCAAAAGACCAGTAGTGGTATGTCCATCACCCATCGCAACCGATCAAGGTTAAATGATAGCACACTACTCGTTAGTGTCACCCAAGTCAACACTAGCGAGATCGCCATACTCATAATCTTCTCACCCAAAAGGCCAAAGAACATCCGGCCGAGTACAAGTGTACTGCAAGTCTTACACAAATAAAAATAGTTATGCATAAGGGTCATTCAAAGTATGGCTCATATTGGTTTAGTTTTATAAAAGACGCAACAATTAACATCCTACACATACTAGTTTTTCATGTGCCCATTTAAAAATCAGATTTGAAGTAGAAGTAAAGCATATGGCAAAGCATCTCAGAATAAACAATTTAATCATACAAGGACCAAAATGGCAGCCCACTTTGATGTACTAAACACACGAACATCCCGCTCATGACTAATACCAAGTTCAACCACAATTTTAATTAAAAGTCTAACAATAAGCGCCCACAAATTTCAAGCTGTCGTTCATAACCGTGGACACGGCTATTCGAATAGATTGATACCCTGCAGGGGTGTACTACTTTACCCACATGATTTGATTATCCCGTAAGCCTCCGATGCCTCCAAAATAGCATACTTCCTATGGTATGCCGCCGGTAAATCAAGATATAGTCATTTTCAGAAGAAAGCCCTATTGAGCTAAGTCCCCTTGTGAGATGGTTCCTTGCCTAGTACAAGCGCCTGATAGCACTTGCTAGGGGCTCACAAGTTATATTGGACATACCGATGCAATCAAAACAAATAAAATTGGTGCTCTCTTGCACACTATAAAGGATTACATCGGCTCCTAAGGAACATAGGATTTCACTACCGCTATGCCCTTACACCACCAAGGACTTAACACAATAAAACCCTCCCCTACTTAACCATACGGCACCCATATACCGCGTGTGGCAAAGACGAGTGTTGCTTGAACAAAGAAAACCCAAAGTTCGGTCCTTAATTGTCCGCACAAGTCCTTCCACTTACCCAATGCTCGTGCACAAAGCACCATCACTAACCAACACTTGTCCAGACCAAAAGCTCATTTAAAATGACAAAATTTAACTCATAAAACAGCTACAATATCTGAAGTATAAATCATAAAAATGAGAGTTGTGTTTATCCAAAACCGCCAAGTTATTCTGACGATCGAACTACCGTATCTAGACTTGCATGGCTAAGCAATTCTATAACCCATAATTCACACATCCTATCTTAAGCATATAGGAGTTGGCATAATTCAAGATTAACCTCAAGCATAGGACATAACTAAACTACACATCACAAAAATATTGACATAATCAAAATAGCATGCAAGCAATTATCACTTCACTAACTTAACCAAAACTGGGATCAAATATGATGCAAAAGAAAGTTCAAATGATGCTTGCTTTGCTGGTAGTTCACTTGCTCACTCTCGGTTACTTACTCTCATACTTCCGCAACTCGGAATCTAAAGAAAAAGCGATATCGAATAAACACCGAGAAATAGCCAAAAACTCAAATTGCTCCAAAATGCATGAAATTTATACAGTAGCTATATTATGATTTTAAATGAATTTAGGTACAAAAATTATTCCATTTGGAGTTTATATGAGAGAGTTATAGTAGTTTGAAAATCAGATTTTTTGAAAAATGTTGAAAATCAATGTTTTGTTACTGTTCATCCGAATTTAATTGTTTTCCAAAAATTTGTAGAACAGTGGTAGGGATAAGCTTTACATGGTATGAAAGGTAATTAAAATTTAAGATCAATAAAAATTGAATCACCCTATTTGGAGTTCATATGAATTAGTTATGAATTATTGAAGTTAAAAGACTTTTTCGTGTAAAAATAATTCTTTTCTGATTTTGCTACTGCATTAAATAATTTTTAGAGGTAGGATGACCTAGCCTCTGCCATGACAAGTGGGGTCTATGTATTTTCTTTTCTTTTCTATTTATTTCCCAAGGAAAACATCTACCGACAAATCTAACCTTCTCATACTCATACTTAACCGATTCCCCGGTGTGGAACCCAATCACAAGCATAACACTCTCCGATCATATCCTCGTATCTCGATCTAACTCCTATACTAACATCCACTAAGGCTGTAACATCCCAATTTTAGGCTTGTGTTTCAAATGTAAGAAAATGAGGGGAAATTAAAACTTTTTCTTACATCCTGTACTTCCTATTGTACCAAGCAAGTATTGTACAAGAAGCTATGGAAATACGGGTCACAAGTCTTTTGATCCAACTCTTGAACTCTCAAAACAATCTTGTCAAACCTTGGACCAGTGCCTTGTTGAATTTTTTGGAGGAAAATCCACAGCCCCAAAGCCTCTGAAAATTTTATGCTAGGTCCTCGCTTGAGCTAGCAAGCTCCTGTAAAATTTCATAATTTTTGGAGTCGGTTTGTTGCCTCAAACAATCCTCCAAGGAGCAGCTCCTTCCAAAACCGTAAAAACTAAATCGTTGAGTCGCACTGCTCGACCGAGCCCAACTCAACCGACTTGGTTGGACCATGTCGCCAGCCGCACCCGAGCTCGATCTCGCGCGCGCTCGTTCTAGCCGTTGGATTTCCATCCACCGCCACGACCTTCCACCGACCGAGGAGCTCTTGAGCGCCGCCGCCGGTGGTCCAAGCCGCGGATGTCCATCGTGGTGGCTCACGACCTCCCACGGCTCCTAGGACCTCCCAGACCTCCTTGCCCGCGCAAGACCTCCCCACCCTGGAGGATATGGGACGCCCAGACCTCCCCGGCTTTGTTTCTTCTTCCTCACGACCTCCTCGAGGTCCGGTCATCATGGCTTTCCCAAGACCCATGCGTGTGTCGAGACAGAGCAGCTGGGAGCAAGGGCCTGTCACTTTTGGTCCTTCCCAACGCCTCTTTCTCGCCATGCATTAAATGTGTCAGAGCCCACCCTAGAAGTCTTTCCTACCTACCGCTCTTTGTCAAATCTAGCAAGTCATGGCAGGGGCATGGACTTTGCTCACAAGTGGGCTTTTGCCCTAGCCTTGTCCAAGCGCCCGGCTATGTATAGCCGTGGTTCCTTCCTCCTGTTTCTTTCCCATCACTTGGTGCTGTTTAGACTCTCTCTGGCCGTGAGTGTGAGCCCAAACTCAAGCACCAAGAACACCACCACCTCCCCGCTCCATTGTCACTTTTGGAGCTCTCCTTGAAGACCTCCTGCCCAGTGGTTCCTCATTACCTTTTGGCTGTCACTTTGCTCTCTTGGTCAGCTCAAGTCCCCTAACTTGTGTTGTTTAACCTCTGCAGAGGTGGACGATTCGGGAACTTGCTTTCTGAGTTGTGCCGGTCGCTCTCCCAACTCCTAAGCACCACCGCCACCGAGCACCCTTCGGCGCCGACTCTCCTCCGAGTTCCTCCGACCTCACCTTGGCCCCGTGAGTCCTCGTAGTCCTTTTAGCTCGGGTTTAGCTAGATTAAAGCGTAGCAAGCCTTTTAGTGTTTGTCGGTTTTGCCGAAAACTTAATTACCACCCTCTCGCCGCCGGCTGCTCGAGTCGCCGCCGAGAGCACATCCTTTGGGTTCCCGACGTTATTTGGAATCCAACCATGCCCTTGGTTTACGCCGCGAGGTCCCCATCGCCGCGGCAAACCGTTGAGCCCGCTCGATTTTGCCGCTCAAAACCTCCGCTGGCTATCCGTTAGGACATCTTAAATGCCCATTTATTACCAATCATCGTGAGCGTGAGTGTCTTAGCCGCCACCCTTTGTCGCTGTCCGAGGTCCCGCGCTTTACACAACACCTTGGACCTCCTCGAGTTCTTCAGAGCCGCCTAAGACCTCCCCACGCTTAGATCTCGACCTTTAGATCTTCCCGTGAAAACCCGTAAGTGTAAGACCTCCTCTCGCTTAATCTCGGCCGCTAAGACCACCCTGCTAGATCTGCACTGTAGATGGGTTTCGCGAAATTTCTAAGTCCTGTGACCTCCTAGTTCCACCTCGGCCTTTAAAGACCTCCCGGGATTAGCTCTAGCCGTTAGATCCGCTCGTGTTAATCTTTCGCGCTTGGACCTCCCTTGAGTTGATCCTAGCCGCTAAGACCTCTTGAACTCCATCCAGCCACTAGGACCACTCTCGCCAAAAAGACCTCCTCGAGGTCATTTTTGTAAAACCACCTTCGGACCTCCCGAGGTCCTCGTTGAAAAGACCTCCTCGTGGCCCTCTTTGCAAAAAGAGCACCCCTGGCCCTTGTTAGAAAACCTCATGACCTCCCCAACCTCGATCTTAGCCGCTTCGACTCTCCCTGGTTAGATCTAAACGTTAGATCTCTTTTTGTAAAACCTTAGCGCTCGCACCTCTCCGCTGTTCTCGGGACCGCTCAAGACCTCCCTAGGTCTCATCTCAACCGCCCAGTGTCTCCTCCCGCTAAAACACTATCGCTAGGACCTCCCCGAGAAGATCTTGGTCATCCAAGACCTCTCAGATGTCATCCCAAACATCAAGACCTCCTCTCGAGATCTTGACCGCCTAGGACCTCCTCCTTTGGATCATTAGCGTTAGGACTTCTCTCCTCCCTGGTCTAAACTGTTAGATTTAGATCTAACGGTTAGACCTCCTTCTCGTGAATTTAGCCGTAGGACCTCTCTCCTGAGATCTAGACCGTTGGGACCTCCTCGTGAGATTCTCACCGTCCCGACCTCTTTCCTTGGATTTAAAGCCTTAGGATCTCCCTAGGCTCGGACCGCCAAATCTCGATCCGACGGTCACGACTCTCGTTAGGCGCCAGATACCTCCTTGCGCGCGTCAGGCACGCGCTGGTCGTGATCGTTGGATCAGATCTCAACGATCCGCACTCCCAAAGGCGGGAGGAGGTCTTGTGCGCGCTGTGCTTCGAGGCTCATAGCCGCCGACCTGATCTAACGCCCACGCACCTCCCCTTGTCTTCCAGCCGCTTGGACCTCCCGAGAGCTCAAAGTTTCCTAAGTCTTTTGTCGTTTCAAATTTCAAAAGTGCATAACTTTGTCATTTTAACTCCTTTTGAATGATTCCATTGTTGTAGCTTTGTTATAGTATAAACTTTAACTGAGAATGAATTTAGGCCCTGTGTTGTAGCAGTAAAATGATTTAAATAACATGATCTTATTTAATGCAAAATGATGTCTAGAAATTCATGGAAAATTTGTAAACCCCATAACTCCCTCTCTGTAGTTGCAAAGTGAGCAAACTCAACCTGGTAAATTTGGCTTGTAGACATGCTTTAATTTGATCTAGGCTTTGTCTTTATTCATGTTCCGGAGAAATGATATATGCTAGTTGTAGAACTTAGAAAATCATAACTAAATCATTTTAACTCCAAATGACCTAAAATTTTATATGGGTTACCACTGTACCAGTAGGTAGCTACCATAAAATTTCAGCTTCAAAATCTTTCTAGAAAATATTTTGCTACAGTGCTAATTATGGCCGAAAATGAGTTTTTAAGTAATATCTTTGCACCACAAATCCAAATTAGGTTTTTCCAGTTTCTATGTCTTGGTATATTTGTATTCTACCTTGTGTACAAATTTCGTTGTATTTGGATAATTTTTGCTTGCTCTTTTGTTTAAGTGTTGCTAGTCTTATTGGTTGTTCTGGTTCTTTTGCCTTTCGCTTAGGATTCGACATTTGTGAACCCGAGAGCGACCCTCCGCAACAAATTGAGCAACAAAGCAAGGTGCAAGCAGTCGATCATGTTAATCCCAGATTTTAAGTATTTATGTTGATTACAAATTCTATGTATGCATTGCTACTTTGTGTTAGTAGTTGGCCTAGTAGATGCATTTCTTAGCAAATGATTATCCTCTACTACCATGAGCCTAGGTTACTTGCTGTGATTTAGAGTTCATGGATGGGCTCTGTCACTTAGTAGTTGCGAATCAATTGCTTAGCCATGCTTAGCTTCGTAGAAATGGGCTGTTATCGATTTGTCGATAACCTTGATCACACAAAACTTATTATGATTTATGATTTCCACCTTGTGTCATGTCTACTTATGAAAACTAAAACTAAAAACAAAATGATTTAGACTTGGGCACAATGGTAAGATGGTGTGATTGTGGGGTGTGATCGAATGGTGCCCGGTCAACAAGGACCTAACATCTTGTTACACTAAACCAAGCATTTTAGCGCATAACCACATTAGAGGGTATGGGACCTCTCTGACTTAGTACTTTGGCGTGTATTAGCTCCGAGTCGCAGGAGTCGCAGGAGGGATGGTGTTGGGAGACAGTGTCCGAAAGGCTTCCCGTGATGGCTGGTTGTCTTTCGCTTGCAATGTAAGCATATGGGTTTCTATCCATATGAGCGCTCAGAGTTAATACACAAGATTGGAAATGTCTCAGAGGACTTAGCTGTACAAAGATACCTTCTAAGTGTGCTTTGTGGCTTAAAGGCGGTCCAAGTGTGGGTACATTGGTACACCCCGCAGGTTAAAACTATTCGAATAGCCTCGCCCCAGGTTATGGACACGCTGGCAAGGTCTTTCAAGAGTTAGACTACAACCTTTAAATTAAAACTTGATGGGTGGTACGAACCGGGATTCGTGCTATGTTGTGGTGGCTATTGGGTTAGTCACCTGTGGTTACTTGTATGTATCTTTACTTATCATTACTTTGATAACAAAATAAATTTGCAAACTTGCTTTTAAAATGTATTACATTATTGCAAATAAAGTTGGCTTCATGCAAATGAGACATATGACCTCCACCTAAATAAGCTTGCATGTAGTTTATGAATAGGTCCGCTATTCCACACGCTGCCTTATGGTACAAAGACAATCTTTGTACTCGCTGCTATGCTTAATTGTTTTGTTGCAGAGGAGGAAGGTGAGCTCAAGGGCCTCACTTTATGAAGTTGTGTTGTGGTAGCTATGGGCGACTAGCTTGGCGTCTTGGCCGGTTGCCTTGTGGGTTATGTTGGCTAACCTGGCCGACTTTTGTTCTAGCCATCTTATGGCGCTTTGTTTCACTGTCATTCTTGTATATTGTTCTATTTGGCCGGTCGGCTCTCTTTGTAATAACTTTACTTTATGTATGTCGTTGTTGAACTTAGTGTTGTATGTGTATGGAATTGATGTGTATTTTGTGATGATGTACATATGCTGCAATTCGGGAAGCATATGTCCATCGAGGCTTAGAATGTTTAATTAGTAACGCTAGAACCAATTGGAGGTTAAGTGTTACTAGTTAAATATTCCGGTCCTCACAAAGTTGGTATCGAGCCATACCGACTGTAGAAACCCCTAGCTTGGTCGCCTAGGATATTTTGAAACTTACTTTCAAATAGTTTATGAAAACTTAAGTGAGTTCTCTAATTTTGCTCTTACCTATCTTAGCTTGCTCATCTCACCTTACCCTCACTTAAGTTTGAAAAGTTGTTCCTCTCTTCCTTTCAAAAATTAGCCTCTATCGATTAACTTGGTTTTGGGAGAACCATGAGAGCTTGGAGAAAGAAATTTGGACAGCTAGCTAGTGGTGAGTAATTAAGGTAGGAAATGAGAGGTAAATACAACTAAAACTCATGGGAATAAAAGGGTAAGAAGTGATATGAAATTAGCTAAATGCCTATACTCTATTAGGTGGTTATACCTTGATTTTTGACTATTTTGAGCTGGAAGTTAATGCTGGAATTTTGGGCCTTCTAAACGATTGCTCGCTCTTCCATACTGGTTGGTCGTTTTGAAGTTGACTCGTGACTTGTGGTCTCATGTTCTTTGTGGCTATTCTTGGTCATTTTAACTAAGTTTGATTGCGTGCTCTTGGGTCTTGAATCGATCTAACTTGTCTTAGTAAATCGTGATGGCCGGTGGGACACGAGCGCCGAATCACCGTAGTCCCGATGAGGAGCTTCTCCTCCAACCATGGCGAAGTCTCATGCGCATCGAACGCAATCGCTCGGAGGACCGCAGGTGCCGGAGGTCATCGCCAGAACACCTCCACTCCTCCGTGCCTCGGATCGGGGGTGGACACTGTGCTCGTGGGGCTTGCGGAGTTCCTCCGCACGCAGCCTCCTACCTTCTCCCGGCCCGAGGATCCTTGACGCAGACGATCGGCCGCGTCGCTGAGCGGAAGCTCAACGCTGCTCGCCGAGCAGGAGCGGCACTTTCGCATCCCATCACCGGAGGGTGCGGCACTCTCATGGTGGGAGAATTTCTCGCCATGCAGCCCGCGGACACGTGGTCTCGTGAGGAGTTCCGTCGCCTTCCGTCGGGCCCATGTCCCCGCCGCCCGATGAAGTCAAGAAGAAGGAGTTCCTTGCGCCAAACAGGGCGCAAATCACACCGAGTACCTCCATGAGTTCAACCATTTGGCGAGGTACGCCTCGCCGAGGTGGCCACCGATGAGGCCAAGCAGAGAAGTTCATGGAGGGTTTGTCTCGAGGAGCTTCGTGACAAGCTCTCTATTGTGGACTTCGACTTCTGCACCTTGGTGGACAAGGCCATCATCGCCGAGCACAAGGCGAGAGCGCCAAGCGAGTCCCGCAAGCGCAAGTGGAGGCCCAGCGCCAAGCGCGCAGCTGGCCTCGCCGTCCCTCGAAGTTGGGCCTGCACCGGGCCTGCTCTTGGCTTCACCACCGCCGAGGCCTTCAGCACCAGCCCACGCCCGCAGGTCGTGACTCACCACGCGCGCCGCGACCAAAGAAGCAGGTGTTCCCGCAACCCCGCGCCGACGCCACCGCTTCATCGCCACAACAAGGGCTACTACGTGAGTAGTTGTCCTAAGAAGATCGAGCGCCCTCGCCCTAATGGAGGACGCGGCAAGGGAGTGGTCACCACACCACCGTAAGACCCCGGCTTGGGAGCGCCGAGTCAACCACATCTCGCCGAGGAGGCACAGAGGCGCCTGACGTGGTGTTGGGTACGCCTTGTTAATTTGCGCCTCGCTACGCTTTATTTGACTCGGGCTTCGATTCTTTTATTTCGAGGTCTTTGTCGTTGATTGTGACTTCACTGTGTTCCTTTGGGGATTCCATCGCTGATTCGCTTCCGGTTCGAAATGAGAGCCACTAAGTATGCCGGATGTTCCTATCCACATCGAAGGAGTGGGATTCTGGCGAATCTTATCCTACTCGACTTCAGACGCTGGATGTGATTCTTGGCATGGATTGGTTGTCCCAACACTTGGGGCAAATCGACAGTGCCAGAAGATTGTCTACCTCACCAATCCTTCAGTGAACAAGTTGGGTTTTCACCGCCGCTATGGAGCCCCATCTTTATGCCCTTGAAGCAAAGCCGCATTGAGATCCGTGATGTTCCCACAAGATGTGAGTTCGTGGATATCTTTCCAAGACTTGCTCGGCATGCCACCTGCTCGAGATCCGAGTTCGTGATAGAGTTGCTGCCCGGCATCGCCCCTATTTCTAAGAGGCCGACGCATGCCTCCTAATGAGTTGGAGGAGTCAAGAAGCAACCGGGTGAGCTGCAAGAGAAGGGTTTTATCCGCCCTAGCTCATCTCCTTGGGGTTGTCCAGCTATCTTTGTGAAGAAGAAGGACAAGACTCATGCATGATGCGTTGATTACCGTCCGCTTAATGAGGTGACAGAAGAACAAGTATCCTTTACCCCGGATTGATGATCTCTTCGATCGCTTGACCGAGCACGAGTCTTCCAAGATTGACTTGAGATTGGGCTATCATCAAGTCCGGATCAGGGCCGAGGATATTCCTAAGACAGCCTTTGCTACTCGTTATGGTCTTTACGAGTACACCGCCATGTCCTTTGGTTTGACTAATGCTCTCGCTTTATTCATGAATCTTATGAACTCGGTATTCATGGAGTATTTGGATAGATTTGTGGTGGTATTCATCGATGATATCCTTATCTACTCCAAGAGTGAAGAAGAGCATGCCGAGCATCTTGTCGGGTGTTGGGCAAGTCGCGTGAGCACCGCTTATATGCCAAATTCAAAGAAGTGCGAAGTTCGTTGAAGGAAATGGCATTTTTAGGCCATGTCCTTTCAGCAGAGGTGTGGTCAGGATCCTAGTAAGGTCGTTGATGTGCTATCTTGGGGTCACCAAGTCACCACTTGATGCGGAGTTTTCTTGGGTTGGTCGCTACTATCGCCGCTTCATCGAGAATTTCTCCAAGATTGCGGCCTTCATGACCGAACTACTCAAGAAAGACAAGAAGTTTGAGTGGTCCGCGCTTGTGACGTGAGTTTTCGTGAACTCAAGACGCGCTGACCTCAGCCCCGCTGGCTTGTTCTCCCGATATTCACAAGGGTTTTGATATCTATTGTGATGCTTCGCCGTGGTCTTGGTTGTGTTCTTATGCAGAAGGCAAGGTTGTGGCTCTATGCATCGCGGCAATTGAGGCCTCATGAACTCAACTATCCTACTCATGACTTGGAGTTAGTCCGGGTCCATGCACTCAAGATTTGGCGGCATTACCTGATTGGTAACCGCTGTGAGGTGTATTCCACCACAAGAGTTTGAAGTACTTGTTCACCCAACAGATCCGAACCTCGTGCAAAGAAGATGGTTGGAATTGATCAAGGATTATGACATGGGTATTCGCACCATCCGGCAAGGCCAATGTCGTGGCCGATGCACTCAATAAGGTGTATTGCAACATGTTGATGCTCCAAGAGCAGCAGCCTACCCTCATTTCGTAATTCCAAATACCAATTTGGGTTTGATCTAGCACGGTTCTCTTGCTACATTGGTTGTGCAACCAACCTTGGTGGACCAAATCAAGGCGCAGCAGCATGATGTGGGCGTGAGTCAAATCTGCGTAACATCAAGGATGGATAGCCAAGTGCTTTTCGTGAGGATGAACATGGCGTTGTGTGGTTTGGGCAACATTGTGGTTCCTAAGGTCATGGAATTGCGGGATTTGATTCTCCGCTAAGCCCATGATTCTCCTTTGTCTATTCACCCCGGCTACCAAGATGTATCGATCTTCGCCGAGATTCGTGGACCCGAATGAAGCGAGATTGCCAAGTTCGCTGTCGAAAGCGCGACGGTGCAGTCGTGGTGAAGGCCGAACATCGCCCAGCAGGTCTTCTTCACCTTTGCCGCGCGAGTGGAAGTGGATTCCGCTTGGCATGGACTTCATGAGCGGATTGCCCCGCCATTCCAAAGGGAATGATGCTATTTGGGTCGTGGATTGACCGTTGACTAAAGTGGCACATTTCCTTCCCCAGAAGACTCGCCGTGGGGCCTTTGGCCGAACTTTAGGTCTCGAGATTGTGAGTCTTCACGTGTACCAAGACGATTATTTCGATCGTGGTGCACTTTTCACCTCGCGTTTTGGCATAGTCCGCAAGAGGCTATGGGGACCCGCTTCATTTCAAGATGCCTTTCATCCTCGATCGATGGCCGACGAGCGAGTCAACCAAGTGTTGGAAGATATGTCTCGTGCTTGTGTTCTTTCCTATGGGAAGAAGTGGGAGAAGTGCCTACCATTTGCCGAAGTTCTCCTACAACAACAAATTTTCAGCCGCCTTGGCATGGCACCATTTGAGGCTTTGTATGGGAGAAGGTGCAACCTCGCTGAACCGGTCGAGACCGTGAGCGGCGCTTTTTCGCCCGATTCGATCAATGAGGCCGAAAGTCAAGTTCGCTTGATCCGCGAGCATCCGCGCACGCCCACCCGCATAAAAGAGCTATGCGATCGCCGTCGCCGTGAGTTGAGCTTTGAGCCCAATGACTTTGTGTATCTCAAAGTCTCACCCTTGAAGGGCCATCAACGCTTTGGCATCAAGGGCGTTGGCTCTCGATATGTTGGGCCTTACCGCATCATCGAGAGAGTTGGAGCGCTTGCATACGATTGGAGCTACCACCGCACTTGAGGGTGTGCATGATGTGTTCCATGTTTCACACCAAGAAGTGCCTCCGTGTCCCAATCGAGGAAACTCCGCTGGAGGTTCTCGGCGTGCGTGAGAATTTGACCCACCGCGAGCATCCTGCTCGCATTCTTGAGGAATCTGAGCGGAGAACAAGGAACCGTGTCATCAAGTTCCTTAAGGTTCAGTGGTCAAACCATTCAAGATGAGGCAACTTGGGAGCGAGAAGATCGCCGTGCAGATTTTCCTTCTTTCTTCTCCGAGTAAACTAATCTCTGCCGAGATTCTTGTAAGGGGGAGAGTTGTAACATCCCAATTTTAGGCTTGTGTTTCAAATGTAAGAAAATGAGGGGAAATTAAAACTTTTTCTTACATCCTGCACTTCCTATTGTACCAAGCAAGTATTGTACAAGAAGCTATGGAAATACGGTCACAAGTCTTTTGATCCAACTCTTGAACTCTCAAAACAATCTTGTCAAACCTTGACCAGTGCCTTGTTGAATTTTTGGAGGAAAATCCACAGCCCCAAAGCCTCTGAAAATTTTATGCTAGGTCCTCGCTTGAGCTAGCAAGCTCTGTAAAATTTCATAATTTTTGAGTCGGTTTGTCGCCTCAAACAATCCTCCAAGGAGCAGCTCCTTCCAAAACCGTAAAAACTAAATCCGTTGAGTCGCACTCGGCTCGACCGAGCCCAACTCAACCGACTTGGTTGGACCATGTCGCCGCCACGCACCCGAGCTCGATCTCGCGGCGCGCTCTGCTCTAGCCGTTGATTTCCATCCACCGCTCACGACCTCTCCACCGACCGAGGAGCTCTTGAGCGCCTCGCCTGGGTGGTCCAAGCCGCGGATGTCCATCGTGTGGCTCACGACCTCCCACGCTCCTAGGACCTCCCAGACCTCCTCGCCGCAAGACCTCCCCACCTCGGAGGATATGGGACGCCCAGACCTCCCTCTCTCGCTTTCTTCCTCACGACCTCCCGAGGTCTGGTCATCATGGCTTTCCCGCACTCCATGCGTGTGTCGAGACAGAGCAGCTTGGGAGCAAGGGTCTGTCACTTGTTGGTCCTTCCCAACGCTCTCTTTCTCGCTATGCATTAAATGTGTCAGAGCCCACCCTAGAAGTCTTTCCCTACCTACCGCTCTTGTCAAATCTAGCAAGTCATGGCAGGGGCATGGACTTTGCTCACAGTGGGCTTTTGCCCTAGCCTTGTCCAAGCGCCCCTGCTATGTATAGCCAAGTGGTTCCTTCCTCCTGCTTCTTTCCCATCACTTGGTGTCATGACTCTCTGGCCGGAGTGTGAGCCCAAACTCAAGCACCAAGAACACCACCACCTCCCCGCTCCATTGTCACTTTTGAGCTCTCCTGAAGACCTCCGGCCCAAAGGTTCCTCATTACCTTTTGGTCGTCACTTTGCTCTCTTGGTCACCAAGTCCCCTAACTTGTGTTGTTTAACCTCTACAGAGGTGGACGATCTGGGAACTTGCTTTCTGAGTTGTGCTGGTCGCCTTCCCAACTCCGCAAGCACCACCGCCACCGTGAGCACCCCTTCGGCCGACCTCTCCTCCGAAGTTCCTCCGACCTCACCTTGGCCCCGTGAGTCCTCGTTAGTCCTTTTAGCCGGGTTTAGCTAGATTAAAGCGAGCAAGCCTTTTAGTGTTTGTCGGTTTTGCCGAAACTTAATTACCACCCTCTCACGCCGCCGCTCGAGTCGTCGCCGCCGAGAGCACATCCTTTGGGTTCCCGACGTTATTTGGAATCCAACCATGCCTTGGTTTACGCCGCGAGGTCCCCATCGCGGCGGCAAACCGCTGAGCCCGCCGATTTTGCCTGCTCAAAACCTCCGCTGCCATCCGGTTAGGACATCTTAAATGCCCATTTATTACCAATCATCGTGAGCAAGTGAGTGTCTTAGCCGCCACCTTTGTCACCGTCCGAGGTCCCGCGCTTTTACACAAAGACCTTGACCTCCTCGAGTTCTTCAGAGCCGCTCAAGACCTCCCCACGCTTAGATCCGACCTTTAGATCTTCCCCGTGAAAACCCGTAAGTGTAAGACCTCCCCTCGCTTAATCTCGGCCGTTAAGACCACCTCTGCTAGATCTGCATCGTAGATGGGTTTCCATGAAATTTCTAAGTCCCGTGACCTCCCTAGTTCCACCTCGGCCTTTAAAGACCTCCCGGGATTAGCTCTAGCCGTTAGATCTCGCTCTTTGTTAATCTTTCGCTTGGACCTCCTTGAGTTGATCCTAGCCGCTTAAGACCTCTTGGAACTCCATCCGAGCCACTAGGACCACTCTCGCCAAAAGACCTCCTCGAGGTCATTTTGTAAAACCACCTTCGGGACCTCCCCGAGGTCCTCGTTGAAAAGACCTCCTCGTGGCCCTCTTTGCAAAAAGTGCACCCCTGGCCCTTGTTAGAAAACCTCATGACCTCCCCAACCTCGATCTTAGCCGTCGCGACTCTCCCAAGTTAGATCTAAACGTTAGATCTCTTTTTGTAAAACCTTAGCGCCGCACTCCCTCCGCGCTGTTCTCGGACCGCTCAAGACCTCCCTAGGTCTCATCTCGAACCGCCCAGTCTCCTCCCTAAAACACTATCGCTAGGACCTCCCGAGAAGATCTTGGTCATCCAAGACTCTCAGAAGCAATCTCAAACCATCAAGACTCTCCTCCGAGATCTTGACCGCTCAGGACCTCCTCCTTTGGATCATTAGCGTTAGGGACTTCTCCTCTGGGTCTAAACTGCTAGATTTAGATCTAACCCAAGTTAGACCTCCTTCGTGAATTTAGCCGAGGACCTCTCTCCGAGATCTAGACCGTTGGGACCTCCTCTGTGAGATTCTCACCGTCCCGACTCTTCCCTGGATTTAAAGCCTTAGGATCTCCCTAGCTCGGACCGCCAGATTCGATCCGACGGTCACGCACTCGCTAGGCGCGCAGATACCTCCTTGCGTGCGCCGTGGCACGCGCTGGTCGTGATCGCTGGATCAGATCTCAACGATCCGCACCTCCCGCAGTGGAGGAGGTCTTGTGCGCGCCAGGTGCTCGAGGCTCATAGCCGCCGACCTGATCTAACGCCCACGACCTCCCTTGTCTTCCATAATGCTTGACCTCCGAGAGCTCAAAGTTTCTAAGTCTTTTGTCGTTTCAAATTTCAAAAGTGCATAACTTTGTCATTTTAACTCCTTTTGAATGATTCCAGCTTGTCTGTAGCTTTGTTATAGTATAAACTTTAATCTGAGAATGAATTTAGGCCTGTGTTGTAGCAGAAAATGATTTAAATAACATGATCTTATTTAATGCAAAATGATGTCTAGAAATTCATGGAAAATTTGTAAACCCCATAACTCCTCTCTCAGAGTTGCAAAGTGAGCAAACTCAACCTGGTAAATTTGGCTTGTAGACATGCTTTAATTTGATCTAGGCTTTGTCTTTATTCATGTTCCGAGAAATGATATATGCTAGTTGTAGAACTTAGAAAATCATAACTAAATCATTTTAACTCCAAATGACCTAAAATTTTATATGGGTTACCACTGTACCAGTAGGTAGCTACCATAAAAATTTCAGCTTCAAAATCTTTCTAGAAAATATTTTTGCTACAAAGCTAATTATGGCCAAAAATGAGTTTTTAAGTAATATCTTTGCACCACAAATCCAAATTAGGTTTTTCCAGTTTCTATGTCTTGGTATATTTGTATTCTACCTTGTGTATAAATTTCGTTGTATTTGGATAATTTTGCTTGCTCTTTGTTTAAGTGTTGCTAGTCTTATTGGTTGTTCTTGGTTCTTTTGCCTTTCGCTTAGGATTCGACATTTATGAACTCCCAGAGCGACCCTCCGCAACAAATTGAGCAACAAAGAAGCAGCAAGCAGTCGATCATGTTAATCCCAGTATTTTAAGTATTTATGTTGATTACAAATTCTATGTATGCATTGCTACTTTGTGTTAGTAGTTGGTCTAGTAGATGCATTTCCTTAGCAAATGATTATCCTCTACTACCATGAGCCTAGGTTACTTGCTGTGATTTAGAGTTCATGGATGGGCTCTTGTCACTTAGTAGTTGCGAATCAATTGTTTAGCCATGCTTAGCTTCTAGAAATGGGCGGTTATCGACTTGTCGATAACCTTGATCACACAAAACTTATTATGATTTATGATTTCCACCTTGTGCCATGTCTACTTATGAAAACTAAAACTAAAAACAAAATGATTTAGACTTGGGCACAATGGTAAGATGGTGTGATTGTGGGTGTGATCGAATGGTGCCCGGTCAACAAGGACCGAACATCTTGTTACACTAAACCAAGCATTTTAGCGTATAACCACATTAGAGGGTATGGGACCTCTCTTGACTTAGTACTTTGGCGTGTATTGGCTCCGAGTCGCAGGAGTCGCAGGAGGGATGGTGTTGGGAGCATTGTAGTGTCCAAAGGCTTCCGTGATGGTCGGGTTGTCTTTCGCCTTGCAATGTAAGCATATGGGTTTCTATCCATATGAGCGCTCAGTAGTTAATACACAAGATTGGAAATGTCTCAGAGGACTTAGCCGTACAAAGATACCTTCCTAAGTGTGCTTTGTGGCTTAAAGGCGGTCTCAAGTGTGGGTACATTGGTACACCCTCGCAGGTTAAACTATTCAATAGCCTCGCCCTAGGTTATGGACACGCTGGCAAGGTCTTTCAAGAGTTAGACTACAACCTTTAAATTAAAACTTGATGGGTGGTACAACCGGGATTCGTATATGTTGTGGTGGCTATTGGGTTAGTCACTCTGTGTGGTTACTTGTATGTATCTTTACTTATCGTTACTTTGATAACAAAATAAATTTGCAAACTTGCTTTTAAAATGTATTACATTATTGCAAATAAAGTTGGCTTCATGCAAAATGAGACATATGACTCCACCTAAATAAGCTTGCATGTAGTTTATGAATAGGTCTGCTATTCCACACGCACCTTAAGTGTACAAAGACAATCTTTGTACTCAGCTGTTATGCTTAATTGTTTTGTTGCAGAGGAGGAAGGTGAGCCTCAAGGGCCTCACTTTTGCAGTTGTGTTGTGGTAGCTATGGGCGACTAGCTTGGTGCCCTGTCGGTTGCCTTGTGGTTATGTTGGCTAACCGGTCGACTTTTGTTCTAGCCATCTTATGGCGCTTTGTTTCGGGCCATCATTCTTGTATATTGTTCTATTTGGCCGGGCTCTCTCTTTGTAATAACTTTACTTTATGTATGTCGTTGTTGAACTTAGTGTTGTATGTGTATGGAATTGATGTGTATTTTGTGATGATGTACATATGCTGCAATTCGGGAAGCATATGTCCATCGAGGCTTAGAATGTTTAATTAGTAACGCTAGAACCAATTGGAGGTTAAGTGTTACTAGTTAAATATTCCGTGTCCTCACAAAGGCATACTCAAGGCATTCAACCCAACAAATAATGCCCGGACTCACCATCTTCCATACATACAATCAATCCAGGGATTTCAAACAAATCCACCAAGTGATGAGCATATGACTAAGACTAACTCCATAAATTGTTCATCACTAGACTATTTAAGCTAACACTACTATTTAGCTCTACTAGTCTTGTATTGGCAAATCATCATCGCAACACTAAAATTTCCACCGATCGAGATTTATTTGACTAATCGACACATAATGACCTTTACAATTTAATTGCACGTCCGACATCTAATGGCTCACCAATCGATCGACTCATATCTATACCACCGAACTTAGTCAAGAAATCGACTCTCTACCAATTCAATAACATATGTGCCTAAACAAACAACTACTAATCATTTATCTACTAATCCAATTGAGGGTACAAATCTATCAACTCACACAAGGGACTTATCCACTAATTATAAGGCAATCCAAACATTCATCCGCAATTAAATGATCCAATGCTACCTTCTCCCAATTTCCATCATATATGTGATCCGTATAACTATTAGTTAGGACATCCAATGAGCAACAATACACAAATATAAAAGATATATACTTAAACATCAGCACATACGCCATCCATCAAGTAATCATTTATAAACGCCTTTATCCGCTCCTATTCCAAAAATTACTAACCCAATATGAGAAGAAACCTCCAATTACTTTATATCCAAAGATCACCACTATTTTGCATGCTACTCAAAATAATAGCATCCGATCAATTAATCAACTCATATATCTAACCTAGTATCTAATGATCAATAAGATACATACATTTCACAACAATATTCTAATTATTCGCAATTTACCAACATATCCTCACATAATCATACCTATGCACACCTAAGACATAACCGAGAGTCACGCTGGCCGCAGTTACCAAACAATCTTTACATATAAATATGCATAAAAGATGCTATGCTCATGACTAACATCATAACGTGGTAAGGATTTTACCGCGTACTAGGCGTGTGTATCTTTATCGACTAGTCGCCTTCTCGCCCGCATCCGCCGTAGTCGCCGCCGAACTCGCCCGTGTCCACATCCGACTTTGTCCATGTCTTTCATCCTAGTGCCACCGCATGTGCGCCACGCCGCCGCTCCTCCACGCCGCCGCCTTCGTGCCGCTGGCCGCCTGTTGCCGCCGCATTTTCCATGTCGCCACACGCCCGAGCCACATCCGAAGCATCGACAACGCCGCTTTCATGCCGCATCGGCCGCCATCAGGCTCGCCGAAAGCATCGCTGCGCGCGTGGAGCCGCGCCACTACGGTGCTCGCTCAACATTGTTGCGCCGCAGCGCCACCACATGCATGTGTGGCATGTAATGCACGGCAAGCGCCGCTTAAGTCGCCGCATGCACGGCTCGCCTCGCTGGCCTCGCTGAGCCATCGGGCACTCGCCAGGTGCCGCATGGAGTCGGGCTCGACTCGGCCGCAGCGTCGCCAGAAGCCGCTTGCATGACCGCCGCCGGGCTACTGCAGCACACCGAAGCCGCCTCCATTGCCGCCGACAGCGCCGGTGTCCGACTTGGCCTCGCTCTTGTACCGCCTTCAGCACCAAAACGCCTCTCGCCAAGCATAGCCGCCACCGCCTCCTCTTCTTCGCCGCAACGAAGCCCATGTCGCCGGCCGCCACCGCCGACGATGCCGCCGCCCGGCCGGCCGCGCCTGGCACCTCGCTTTCACGCCGCTGGCCGCGCCGCAGCGCCAACACCGCCGCAACATGCCTCCATCGCGCCGCTTAGTTCTCGCCGCCACTCGCTCGCCATGCACCGCCGCCGGGTTGGCCTCGCCGCCGGGCACTCCTGCCTCGCCATGACATCAAGGCGCTGCCTAGCCTCCATTGCCACCTCTCGACGCCGCACCGCCAAGCTTCCTCATTGCTCTTCATGCCCAAGTTGTGCTATTTCTTCTTCTTCCACAAAACAGAACACTAGCTCAAGATCACCTCAACCGAATGCCTTGTGCCAACAAGAATCACTCAAATGGTCAGGCATGTGAAAACTAATTGATGAGTGGAAAGCCATGATGATGAGGATCACCACTAGATAACATGCATGGGCTAAATCTCATTTGTTTGGGATTTAGAGAAGAGAAGATAGTAACTTGAGCTCTCATGAAGATAGAAATGGACTGGTAGTTCTGTTTGGAAAAGAAAATGTCATAGAGGAAGGGAACGTGGAGAAGAAAAGACTGAGCGGGAAGGGAAAAGTTCAGCTAGGAATAAAGTAATGGCAGTGGATGATGTCTCTACCAACCAAGAAATGGGCAGAACTTTGTATGTGGCAGAAGGGAGGAATAAACAAATAAGAAAGATGGCATGTGTGGTGTTCGGCCGTGCATTTGAAGAAATGAGAAATGGGGAGGTGGCTGCTTGGTGAAGGCAGTGGATATGAATAAAGAAAAGAAAGATGGCAATGGTGAGTGGCTAGGGAATGGTTCGGCTGGGATAAAGGAAAGAAATGGCAGAGCATTTTTTTCAATTCGCTTAAACGACTCGCATGCTGAATCAACCGCTAAATGAAACGTCACAGACAACGAACGCAATAGTATGACATGCGTTGTCGGATTCTTCATTTTTGGTTGGGATTGCGAGGAGAAGTTGAGGAAAAGAAATAAACCTACATGCGCCTCACTTCGGCCATGGTCGGACTGAAAAAGAGTGATGGCACTATGCATGCATCATGGTAAGATTTTGAAATACATGTGAAAACAAGAGATCAATACAATTAATTTTAATTAATTAATATTTTTTTTAACAAGCCGCTTTTTGATTAAACACTAGAAAAAAATTTAGAACTTAGCCAAAATTTAATATATTGCCAATTAATATTAACATCCTGATTCTGAAAATCAGGATGTTACAACCACGATGGCGAATTTCACCGACGAAGAAGACGGTGACGACTCCACGGCGATGACAAAGGAGAAGATGATGCTAGATCTGGACGCCAGCCGCTCAGATTTGGCGACAGCGTGGCTGTTAGAGCAGGTCGGCCAATCAAATCTAGACGGCAGTGTTGTCGTTAGAGCGGTGGTGGCGAGGTGAGAGAGAGGTAGGTGCACCGGTAGTGAGAGAGAGGGAGAGCGCGCTGGGGGTGGCGAGGTGAGAGGGAGAGATATTGGTGAGGGTGTGGGAGGCGGCGTGGTTTTGGAGGGCGACGGGTAGGGATCAGCATGGGTGAAGTTGGGAAGGAAGAGAGCTGACCGGTGGGTCAGTCGGATGAAAAATAGAAAAATATATTAGTGGGAAATGCAGAGACAAGTTGAGTACTGGTGGATTCATTGAAACATATATATGGCTTGAGATGTTAATGACAACGCCATTTTACCGAGAGTTCCTGAGAAAAGGTTACCTGACTGGAAATATAATTGAAAGTAGTACATTATCTTTTGCTAATTAATTTGCTTGTTGCTATCTTAACTTTTTTAATAAGTAAACCTTGACTAAGATTTGAAGAAAGCTGGTAACTCCAAACATATACATCTGCGTCAAATTTATTGCCACAATCTTGTTGATTTACATTGGTCCCGTGCCGTCCATTACAAGACAAAAGGGTATTTCGCAATCTTGCTTTTTTTTATTAATCCTTGTCGCGCTCATGCATCATCTACATGCCCTTGATGATAAGAAGATGCGCGGCGAATATAATATCAGGCCAGTGGACAATAATTTCGCAAAGTAGTCAACAATTAACACAGCATGCCACATTTTTCTCTCGGTCTATCGACATTTCTTTTTTTTTTTTACCAAGGATAATTCTGCTTTTATATAAAGCATGTAAAAAGATACAAACTTGTTCAGTAGAAACAGGAGATCAACAGAGTGGATACACACATCCATCCCCAAACACCCAGAGCTGATACAAAAGACCGAGCCGACTAAACCATACAATCATCCAAAGACTAGAATCACACACACAAAAACATATTACAGAGAAGATATATCCAGATCCAAACCTTCTCAACCAAACCACCATCGTGATCCAACAACTCTTTTAGCTTCACGATCATCCTTCGAGAAGAGTGCGCCACCGCTGCAAACACGATACAATTTTGAAAACAACTTCAATTGGTTGCTTAGTAAAAGTCTTCTCAATTGCTCCTTTGTTCCTCGTGATTTTCAAATCGCCCAAGTAAATATCGCAAAACTAAATAAGCCAAGATGAGCATTAGCACCTCGATTATCCACCAATCATGATGTAAATTGTAACATCCCAATCTTGGGCTTGTGTTTCAAATGTAAGAAAATCAGTAGAAATTAAAACTTTTCTTACATCATGTATTTCCTGTTGCCAAACAATTCTTGTACAAGGGATTATGGAAATACATTGTCACAAGTCTAGTTGATCCAAATCTTGATATTCCAAAACAATCTTGTCAAAGTTTGTGATCATCCTCTGAAATATTTTTCCTAAGTTTCTGTGATGGTATGTGACCCTTCCAAAATTTCACAATTTTTAGAAATTGTTTGAATATTTTTAGAGGCAATAAACCTCGCTTGACTCTCACCAAACATTAAAAGAGCCTTGCAGAATTTTTTGGAGATTTATTCACAGTATAAAACTCTCTGAAAATTTTATCTAGGTTAATATCTGAGTTAGCAAGCTCCTGTAAAAATTTCATAATTTTTGGAGTTAATTTGCTACCTCAAATAAATCATTCCAAGTCTCTGTCTTATTTCAAAGTCAAACTTGGTTTTATCGCTACTTGGGTTCGAGTCGACTCTGCTCGAAAGCAATTGATTCGGTCCACCAACTAATCGCACCGAGCCTCTTTAAAACGCCGCTGTTGGATCTCAACCGTTGATCTAAATCGCACGCCCGCCGTGTAAGACTTCGACCTTCCGTTGCTTGCGCGCGAATGCCAACCGTTAGATCTCCATCCAACCGCTGAGGTTCTCCAAACCTTCCGACCTCCGCCTGTATTTCTGAATCGAGCCGCTGATTAAGATCCAACGCCCGCCTGCTCTTCGTGTAAACCGCCACGACGCGAGCACCGGGTCGTTTTTTCTAACTCCAGGCTCGCAATCCCCGCTGTGTTTTAAACCGAGGCGTGGCGCTTTCGTGAGTCGTCCGATGATCGTGGGCTCGAACGCCCGAGCTTTTTGCGCTGTCATCTTCAACCTCCCGCCGGCGTAAAAAAGCAGGCAAGGCATGGAGATGTCATTTCATGCTCCCGCAGCTACCCTAGTCGATACATTATGGGTCGGGAGACACATTCGCCATGCCATGCCCTATTGCACCAAATATTATCTTTTCCATGTCTCACCACAGATTGTGCCCGTGGTTTTGCCGCTCAAATAGGTGGTGCAAACCCTAATGCTTTCATGGCTTTATAACACTCTCAATGCCTCCTGGTATTTCTTAGACCACCATCAAGCTTCATTCTCAATATTGAGCTTAACACCTCAAAAATGGCAATCGCCATTGTTGACCCATGGAGCTCCATTATGTTCTTGGTGTTCCAAAGTGGTCCTCCTTCACGCTTCTTTGCCCTAACCTCATCTATTTACTATCTTGAACATTTTCACTTAATTTTGGATTTGATTCGTGAATTGTCCAATTGGGGTTTGTTCAAATTCGCCTAAATTGGTCATCTTCTTCCTCACCTCAGCGAGTGCTCCTTTCTAATTATTTGCTCTGTAGCTTCTGTGACCTTAATGAAGCCATGTTGATGCTTTGGTATCACCATTTGGCATGTGGTCATTTTCAAACCTTCTTCCAAGTCCGCAAGCTTTTACCGTGATCAAGCCAACTCCTGCCATCTTGAAGCTTCGCCACCGAGGTAGCTTATTAGTCCCAGTAGCTCCGCACCGCTCCTAGGTTTGCAATGAGTTCGCTATTTTCATGTTTAGCAAAGAAAGCTCCCATTTTCGCCCGCTAGCGGCGTTTCTAGTCCTCACCGCCATGAATGCCACCATTGATTCGTAGTGCCATTGCGAATCCATTTGGTTCTTAGTGGCGCCACGCAACGCTGTCGCCGGCGATTTGCCGTTGAAATCACTCGGTTTTGGCTTTGACAACACCTCCCGCTTTTTGTCACTTATTAGACACATTAATTGCTAATCATTAGTTATTAATTATGTCTTAATCATTGTCGCTGAGCTACCAACCGTGTGGGCCCAATATCCTTAGATCACCGTTCAACTCGATCTGCTCCGACATCATTAAGATTAATCATTGCTTAATTATTGTGTCGGCATTTAATCCCTCGCTCGAAATCTCTCGGTCGGCCGACTTAGGCCCGAGGGGTTAAAATCAAATTCCGTAGTCATTAGTGTCTATTTAATGATAATCATTAGAAGCATTAATCGCCCCACCACCACTCTTAGTCGTTGACATGTGGGCCTGGCACCGTGCACGTGGGTTAAACGCCGCGTCGTGACCCCAGGTCATCGGCATAAGGTCCCACGTGTCAAGATTCCCATTGAATCGCATCAATATCTACCGCTCATTTTTAGATCTCGCGCCCATCTTTGTGTGCGTCGACTTCTCCGGATGCTTTGATCGTTTCGACCGGCCGATCTTTCATCAACGGCCGAGATCGTATGCAACCGCACCGCCCGAATGCATACATCGTAGCGCCGTTGATCGCGGATCCAACCGCTCCCGACAGGTTTCATACAGGCGCCGCTTCGCACAATGGAGCCGAGGGATTTAGATCAAGGGTTGGGAGTTGTCTTCGCTGCTTTCTTTTATTTGGGTTGTTCTCAGATTTCGTAAGTATTTGTTTAACAACCAAAATGATGTAAAACTTTAGAAACTCATAACTAATTCATTTTAATCGCTTAGATAATTCCAACTGTGAATAAATTATGTTGTCACTTTAGTTTATTATAAAAATGGAATTAAGCTTGTTCCAAAGAGGTAAAATTGTATAACTAGGAATAACTTGATTGGCCATTTTGAATATTCCAAAATAGTTTTAACCTTGAAAATGTATATCTTTTCTCAGATAAATCCAAATTGTGCAAAATCATTTTGTTAAATTCTTCTGTTAGTATACTTTCATATAAAATAAGAATTGAGCATGTTCATAATTCTGTAAAATGACTTGTGATTAGATTTACAACTTCAGAAAAATCATAAGTAAATGTGTATAACTTCAAATTTAGTAAATCCAACTTTTGCTGTTATTAGGATGTCATAATCTCATCGCTATAAAATTTTCACCCTAGATCATTCTAGAAAATTTTCGCCATGAAAGTTAAGTAATTATTAATTAGGTTGATATCAATGAGAAAGATATCTGTTATATCTTTGCATACTTAGTCCTAATTGCAAGATCCTTGTTCCCTGCCATTATCTTAGATCATCCCTCAGCTGTAGTGTAAATTTTATTAGATTTGGTGTGTTTTTCTGTTGAGATTTATTTGGTGTTCTTCGCTCTTATTTGCTGTTATCGCCTTTTCGTTGCTAGGTTCCAAGACAATATTATTAATCTTGATATTGAGCCAAGCCATCATCGATCTCCGCAGACTTCACCAGCAAGCGTGTGTAGCATTCATTTGATCATTTTGTTCCTACTTATTTTCAAATTCTAATATATTGTTTGCAAATTCTATGTATGCATTGCTATGTTGTTTTTAAACTATTGTCGATGAAGTTGGCCTACTAGATGCATTATCAAGAGGAAATGTTTATTCCTCTACCATCGGGGTTTAGGTTACTTGTCAGATTTTGGGTTCATTGATGGACCTTGTCACTTAGTAGTTTACGTGTTATTATGCTTAGCCACGCCTTAGTTATCAGTAGAAATGGGCGTTATCGATTTATCGATAACCTTGATCACACAAACGTTATAATATGTATATTTCAATTTGTGCTTTGTCTAAATTGCAAACTAAAACTGAAAATGAAAACAATTTAGACTTGGGCACAATGGTATGATGGTGTGATCTTTGGGTGTGAAATGGAATGTTCGGGTCAATTAAGGACCGAACTACTTGTGAGTATCCATATCCGAGCATTCTGTGCGTCGAACACACTAGAGGGATAGGACCCTCTTAGCCGAGTACTTTGGGTCAGGTTAATTAATGAGTCGCTGGTGGGCTGCATATTTGATTATATGCAACATGGACACGCTTAGGGAGAGAACACCCGCCGAGGTCTAAGAGCATCTTGCTCACGATGGGTCCTTGTGATCCATATTTCGCCACAGATCACTAAGGATTAACCCTACATACGTGGCCTCTTGATTAGCATGTTCCATTGGAAAGGGTTCAGAGGGACTTAGCTGCAGGCCAGGCATAAGGAAGGTGTTTAATAGCTTGGCAAAAGGCGGTCCAAGTGTGGGTACATTGGTACACCTCAGGATTAAAACTATTCGAATAGCCTCGCCCTAGAAGTATGGACACGCTTGGATAAGCCAAGAGTTAGACTACAACCATGTTAAAATTAAACTTGATGGGTGGTATGAATCGTGGATTCATATTATGTTGTGGTGACTTTGGGAAAGTCACTTCTAGGTGGATACTTGTTACCTATGTTTACTCACGTTATTTAAATGCTTAAAAACAGATTTTACAAATCATCGCTCAATCTATTACAATATTGCAAACTAAACTTGCTTTATGCGTCCAAAGAAATCATATAACCACATTCCTTTGAATACAGCTTTCATGTAGCTAATGTATAGGCTTGTTACTCAGTAAGTCTTGCGAAATACATTTTTGTACTCACCGCATTGCTTGTGTTGTGCAGAGGATGATAGTGAGTCCGATGGACTCTCACTTTGTGAGTTGTGCCGCGC
>JAYEVH010000315.1:0-91623 GCA_036346255.1 Ampelocalamus luodianensis | reverse complement strand
GATCTTAGAGGCCGAATCAGAGGATCCCATCTCCTAGAGTTATGTGGGGTTCGTTCTAGCTTTTAGTGGGCGTAAAGATCGCTTAATTCGGAGTTGTAGAATAAAAGTTATGATCGTTTTAGTTTCTGCTGTCCAGAATTCTGACGAGAATTAGCAGTCGCTGTAATTGTTAAATTATGACTTATATATAAGATGATTCAGAAGTCTTGCCCATAACAACTTTTGTACATGATCTCACTAGATTTTAGGATTGATAAAGAACACCCCATTCGGAGTTGTAGAATAAAAGTTATGATCTTTTTAGTGCTGCTGTCTTTTCCATCTAGGCAGTTTCTGTTCTGTAATTTTATCTAACAATTAGCAAATTAAATTGACCGAATTGGGTTACCTTGTCAACTAGAGTTTTGTAGATATGCCAGTTAAGCATCCTTAGAAACTGGTCTCACCTCATTCCAAGTTCCAGATCAATAGATATGATTTTTATCGTGCTGCTGTCCAGTTTCGGTTTGCGCCGAGTAGTCGGGCCAGATTAGAGTTTCTAGTTGAATCTTGAGTCACCGAAGCGTTGTAGAACGGTGTCGAAGTGTCATGTGCGATGTGTTCTTATTTCGATTACTTAATTGTTTAGGTAGCAAGGCTATGCGTTTGGGAGCATCATCGTTGCCTGCTAAACGCGTCGCATCGCGGAAGGCAAGTACTTTGTTGATTTTAAGTGTTGTTATTGTGAATGTTTACATGAATATGATGTGACATCTTGTGTTTCTAGAATTGCTGAACTGGTTATGTTCTTTCAATATGTTGAGTATATGCTGAGAGAGGATATTATCGCTGTTCATGTTCATATCATGCATCCTTTTATTCATGTTATGTCCACGGGAGTGGATTGTAAGTCCCACCATTCCAAAGTGGGCGATTGGACATTGTCATGTCCCGTCCATGGGAGTGGAATGAAAGACCCATCAATTCCAAAGATATGGGCAACGTAAGACCCATCAATTCCAAAGATGGGCAGCTTTGGACACCTATATGAAACGCTCTTCATATAGGACTTGGATCCCCGCACTTTTGTTAAGGTGCGGGCTTAAGTGAACACCGACGGGTGTGTCACTCGCTATACCGGTATAAGCATGTGTGCAGTCCATCCTTTGATTACATTCATTCATTTCATGCCCATATTGATTGTATGTTAATTCATTCTATGTACTTGCTGAGTCTTGGACTCACTCTTGCTTTGTTTATTTGTTTTTAGGTGATCGTTGATGAAGTTTCTCTTGGGAGGGAGTAGACACGCACTACTCAAATATATTTCACTCTACACTAGATTCAACACAAGAATTGTTATTGTCTTTCATTCGGTAATTGTTGGATTGTAATAAATAAACTAGACATAGATGGTAACTTCCTTTCGAGGAGTTTGTTTAAATAGAGGTTTATGTTCATTGATCATTCGTTGACAGGTTTATCTTAGTGGGTCTATTATTACATTCCTATCTATGTTCCAACTGATATTGATCTGTTTAGCTTAGTTGATGAATTATTGTCGATGTTATTCCACTGTATGATATTATGTTAGGTCTTTAGGTAGCATTTTGACTTCTGAATAGCTAGGGTGTTACACTTTACCTGCGAGGTATGCGCACCCGAGCTCCCCTCTCCTCAGCCACCGAGAGGAGAAGTGAGGAAGAAAGGGGCACCAGAGGGGGTATTATCCTCGGGTTGCAGACGGAGCGGAGGCGGCGTGAACAGGCAAAGCCCCAAGAGTGGTCGGAGCGGGCGGTGGATTGACGGCGTGAACTTGCGCGGGGCAGAGCTCGGCCGCGACGTGGCGAGCGCGCTCTGCTGCGCCAACGGGAGGAAGAAGAAGGCCCTGACAGGTGGGCCACGACTGGCAGCGACTCAGCATGAGTGCGCGATCGCGCGGAAAGAAATCGAGGCGGCCCGTTGGATCGAGATCCAACGGTCGATAACGTGCGAGACGTTATATAACCCTGTGAAACGGTACGCGATCATGAGCATCGATGCTCCATCGGACGGCTGCATGCGATGCGCGAGTGAGATGGTTGGGCCGAGCCAAGTTAGCTCGGGTCGGAGCCCGAGTCAAAGTATGGTCCGAGCCCGATGAACAGTGATTTCAGATTTTGATTTAAAAAGGCTGAGAAGATGGGGAATTTTAGAGGTAGCTCCGAAGCTCCAAAAATTCTGAAATGTTTATGGGAACTTCCTGGGACAGAGAACAACCTTGTATAATTTTTCCAGAAATTTTTATGCACTGCATTGTTCCCAAGAAAATTCACAAGCTGCTGCCCTAGGGGTTTGACCAGAATTCAAACTGGTTTGACTTGCTCTTTTGAAATAGCAAATAAAATCTAAAAATTATGAGATTTTGCAGAGAGGTTACTAGGATGGTCAAGAAGATAGGAAAAATATTTCCAGAGGATGATCACAAGATTAGGGTTGAAAAATTTTATTGACAACAATTTCCATCAAAAGAAACATTGTTCTAGGAAATAGGAATTGCTAGGGAAAAATTTAAAAAATTTCAAATGACTTCATGAGGCATCAAAGTTTTAATTTATCCTCATTAAATTACATTTGAAACATAAACCCTGATTTGGGATGTTACAAGTCGATCCCTAGGAGATCCACTTCCTCCTCTGCAACAACAAAGCAATGCAGTTGAGTACAAAAATGTACTCGTAAGACTTACGAGTAACAAGCCTATACATAGCTACATGTAAGCTGAAACAAAGGACATGGTTATATGGTTAATTGGACGCATAAAGCAATTTTCATTTGCAATAATGTAATAGGTTGAAGGCAATTTGTCAAATCTGTTTTTAAATGTTAAAATAACAGCGAGGTATCAATAAGTAACATAAATAACAATCTAGATGTGGCTAACCCAATAGCCACCACAACATAGCACGAATTACCCATTCGTACCATCCAAGTTCAAGTTTTAATGAAAAGGTTATAGTCTAACTCTTGCAAAACCTAACCAAGCGTGTCCATAACCTAGGACGAGGCTATTCGAATAGTTCAAACCCTGGAGGGGTGTACCAATGTACCTACACTTCAGACCGCCTTTTTGCCACATGGTTAAGCACACTTTCGAAGGTATGCTGGCACGGCTAAGTCCTACGAGACGTTTCCAATATTGTGTATCAACTACGAGCCGTTCGTATTGATAGAAACCCATACGCTACATTGTAAAGCCGAAAGTCAACTACCCACCGGGATAAAGCTATGGACAACTACAATGCTTCCAAACATCTTCCTCCTACACAACCTCCTGACTTTGAGCTAACACACGCCAAAGTACTAAGTCAAGAGAGGTCACATCTGTAACATCCCAAAGTGCTGTTACCAAAATAAAATAAATAAAATTATTATTTTTCTAGTTTTTCTGAGAATTTGCCAGAGTTAATTGCTTTATTTGAATTTCTGAAGTTGTAAAAGTCAAAATTTAAAAATTTATTTGAAGTTCTTGAAGTTTCATTTGGCTTAATCTGAAAAATAAAAATTTAATTAATTCCTTTGATTTTCTGAGTATTTAAAAAGCTTTTTCCTAATTATTTCAAAGCCAAAATAATTTATTTTCAAAAACTATAGCCAACTTTAAGTTGGAAATATTTTAATTAAGTCCAAAATAACTCTAGGAATTTCTGTGAATTTTTCTAGAATTTTTGGAATTTATTTGCTATTTTCTAAAGTCCTTTCTAATTATCTGGATTAAATCAATTGGAAAATCATTTATAAATCCTTAAACAGTGTTCGGGCCGAAACTTCTTCAGCCCATTTCCTCCTCTCGCGCCCGCCTGCTCGGCCCACCTCCGCGCGCCGCACCCCTCTCCCTCATCCCGACCGTCCGATTGAATCGGACGGCCACCAAATCTCCACGCACCCCACTTTCTCCGCACCGTCGGATCAAATCCAACGGCGCACGTCCTTTCGTCCCCGCCGCGTCTCCCTTGCGCGCCAGCCCGCACTCCTCGCCATTACCGCCATGCCTGAGCTCAATCTCCGCCGCCATCCACGCGCTTTGAATCATGCGGCCGCGCGCACAGCTCCCGCGCTCCGCCGCCCAATCTCGGCTTTTTCCTCTCAACCGCTGCGAAATCACCAAACGCCGCAACCGCCGCCGAGATCCCCGCCGCGATCTCTCATCCCGTGCTCTCCGGCCCTATTTAAGAGAGCCCTGACGCGCTTTTCTACTCATCCCACCGCCACCACGCACACCACCTCTACCCCTCCGGCCGCTGAATTTGAATCGTTGCCGGCCACCATTCTTTTCGCCGCCTAGCGCCGCTGGTACCTCTCCGCCGCCTCACTTCCACCGCCGCAGATCGCCGTCGCGCGCACTCGCGCGCGCGCTTCGTTACGGAGCGTCTCCGAACGCCACGCCGCCGAGCCCGACATCGCCGCCACCTCTTACCTCGCCGCGGCAAATCCTCGTGCCTTGCGCCGCCGTAGTAAGCACCGAAGTTCCCGTCGCCTCTCTTGCGCTTGGTATCACTCACACCCCTCCGGAGCTCCTATCGCCGGGCGAAGCTCGACGCCGTAAGCGCCGCCAAACTTAGTGCCGACGCAGCATCGCACGAGGCGCCACCTCGGCGCCACCCGCCGCCTGCCGCCACCTTTGCCCATGTGGCGCCCGGTCAATACACTGTGTGGCACACCACACCCCGAGTCTCAATCACTGTGAGACTTGGTCCACATAGTTATTAGACCGACAGTGGGTCCCACTGCCGAAATACTTTAAATTCGAAATCAGCCACGACGCCACCTCATGCGCAATAAACCGAATTTCCTTTAGAAAAATAATTCAAGAAATTCAATAAAATCTGATTTTAGGGTTTATTTAGATTTAGAACTTCCCGGGGTTCGTTCTCCCTCATACGAACTCCGATTTCGTCGATTCAAATTCCTAAATTCATATAAAATCAAGATCTAGCCATCTAAACCAAAATTATTTAATTTTGAGTTCATTTGACCAGTATTTCTTGTAAACCCTAAATCTATCATTTCATGTAAATTCAAACTTAGAAAATCCATATCTTTTGAATCCTAGCTCCGATTTAGTCCATTCAAATTTGTAAATTCATATAAAATTATTATCTAGCTTTTTAATCCAAAATTATTTGATTTGGAGTTCATTTGAATTGTTATTTGAATTTAGTTTGAATTTGGCTTATTTTCACGTTAGATTTCGACGACTTCGGAAAGTCAAATTTCGACGCTGTTTGAAGAGCAACCTAAGAGGATTGATTTTGACTGTATGATCATCGTGATTGTACACGTGGACTACCTGGAGAAAGTACTTGTGAGTACTAGGTGACCTGTTAAGGAAAACAACATCACCTCAATATCAGGTGATCTGTAACACCTGAAGCAAGGCAAGTTATACCCTTGATCATATTGATCCCATTATTTTAACTATTTATATTTCATTTTAAATTATCACTGCGTGCTTATGTTTATGCAATTATTTTAATTCCCTGTTTTAATTGCCTAGTTAATCCAATTCTCCTTGTATGACCAATTTGAATATTGTACGTGAATACCTTGTCACCAGTAGGTAAAATGACATTAAAATTAGCCTTATGCTTAGCCAATGCTTAGATCAAATCTTGTATTTGGGAAAGGTTAGCCAAATATTTCAAATTTGATTTAAACTGGTTCTATGGTATTGTTTTACCATAGAAGGTTTATAAATGCTTTTACCTGGAAAATAAAATGAAAATGGGTTTGGACTTGGGCATAATGGATGTTTGGTGGGTGCATGTTCTGCACGGCTCAATCGGGTATGGTTGAGGCCCATGGGTTTTGTTGGAAAATTGCCCAAGTCGCTAAGGACCGGTCTTGAGCGCATGATGCTATGCTCATCGCACCACCACATGTCCCGTGTGGGCGGGACCGCCAACTAATTTGCAATGTTTCACCGTGGTCGCTCTCACGATGCAATGGGTAGTCATGTTACGACTTATGTTAGACCCACCTAGCGCAAGAGGGGCCCAACCGGAGGTCTTTATTCCAAAGGGTGGCAAAACCTTAGCGAGGTAACCACTGTGGAATGGTGCATTGTAAAGGCCTCGTGATAATCACTTAGTCGCACACCTTCTAAGTGTGTTGACTTGACATTAAAAGTTGATTATCTCTTGTGGGTAAGCTGTACAACCTCTGCAGAGTGTAAAACTATTCAATAGCCGTGTCCACTGTTATGGACATGCTAGCGTAACTACTCAAAGTTAGACTCGATTTTGTTTGAAAAAGACTTCTTCAAAACTGGTTTATCCGGATGGGAATTAAGGAGAAGCCATGTGATAGGAGGGTATCCTTCACCGCTCATGTGTGAATGTTATCGACTATAAAATTGAGAATTTTATAAATTTTAGTTATAAAATAACTGCTTTGAAACTTAGTACCAGTATTTAAAAGAAATGTTGTTTTATGCAAATAAACCAATAAGCCTTTCTATTGTTACATCCCTATATGCATGTCATTCTGTTACTTGACGGGTGTAACTTGCGAGCACGGAAGTTGTGCTCATACTTGCTTTATGCAAACAACATTTCAGAGGAGAAGGACTTTGCTACCGATGTGGACCTCGACGACTAGGCCGCTTCCCCAATCTATTGCATGTGGTAGATTAACTGGACCCTACTACATCTTCGTCTTCCGCTGTGTTTATTTTGTTATGGGCCTGTAAGCCTCCTTTGTAATCAACTCTGTTGTTTATTAATAAAATCGTGATATGATTTTGTTACCATATTTGTTTACTGTGTGAACTAGCTACTGATCATGGGACTAGTTCAGAAAGGCATAGAGGATCTGGGGTATTAATCCCGGGTCTGACAACATCTCCCTCTAGTGTGGTGAGCACGCAAAAATGCTTGGATAGTGTGACACAAGATGTTCGGTCATTGTTGACTCGGGCACCAACCATTCACACCCAAAAGCACACCATCGTACCATTGTGCCCAAGTCTAAATCATTTTTGTTTTCAGTTTTAGTTTTCTCAATTAAACATAGCACAAGGTGTTGAATATAAATTCACAATAAGTTTTGTGTGATCAAGATTATCGACTAAGTCGACAACCGCCCAATTCTACCGGTAGCTAAGCATGATTAAGCAACAATGACTCATAAACTACCAAGTGACAAGGGCTCATCCAACAAACCCTAAATCACGGCAAGATAGTCCTAGGCTCAGTAGTAGAGGATAAACATTTACCTACGGATTATGCATCTAATGGGTCAACTAACCGACAATAGTTTAACACAAGATAACAATGCATACGTAGAATTTGCAAACAACATATTAGACTTTGAAAATAATAGGAGCAATATGATCAAATGCTACATCTGCTTGCCTTGCTGGTGGTCCTCTTGCTGCAGAGGATCGCTCTCAGGTTTAACAAATTCTTCGGAACCTAACGCAGGAACGCGAAAATCCAATAAGAACGAAGAACACCGAAAAATACTCAAAAATCAAATAATCCAAATTCTATGAAATTTACACAGTAGTAAGGTCATGATTTTAAATGAATTTAGCAACAAGAATCATTCAATTTGGACTAAGTATGCAAAAGTTATAGACTAAACAATTTCTTTCAGCTGAAAAATTCAAATTAAATTATTTCTTATTACTGTTCATGGCACAATTTTCCAGAAGGTTTTTGAATATAAAATTTTTATGGTGGGTAGAACATGATATTGTTAAGATAGCAAAATTGAGTTCACTTCATTTGGAGTTAAATTAAATTACTTATAATTTTTCTAAGTCGTGAAACTAGTGTATAACATTTTTCAAAAACAAGGACAAACATTAGACCTGTTTTATACTATAGCACAATCACAGAGGAACCTAACACATTTTAGTTTGCTCAATTTGGAGTTGCAGAGAATAACTTATGCATTTTCTAAGTTTTAATGAATTTCTAGAGCAACAATTAATGTTAAAATAAGTTAATACAATCTACACAATTTTCTACTATAGAACAGCGCCTAAATATATTTTTAGATCAAAGTTCAGTTACATATAAATTTAACACAATTTGAATCATTCAAAATGGAGTTAAAATGAATTAGTTATGAAATTTTAAAATTTAAAACTATTTTTAGTTGACAATTAAAAGCTTACCGGAATTTAAACAACTTAACCCAACGGAAAAGGACGTGGACAAACATGGGCCGTCAATTGTGAACCGAACGGCCCAAACGCGAGGGCCGAACGAAACGCGCACAGCGCCACACATAACCAACCGTTGGATTAGATCCAACGGTCTACGGTGGGGGAGGTGTTTGGCGGTCCGAACGTTCCAACTAACGTGGCGCCGATCTAAAGATGGACGGCTCACGGAGAGTTCCGCTCGAGGTCCGAACGTTCGCGCCATCAGAGCCGCAGATCTAGAAGTGAACGGTCCACAACGATTTGGACGATGAGGTGGTCCGAACGTTCAAATAGATCTGGGCCGCAGATCTTAAAACGAACGGTCCAAGATCAACAAAGTGCTACGCACTAACACACGTGAGCTCAAGTGCACAGGAAGGGTTAAGTGTGGGCCCCACTGTCAGCGACAGTTAATGTTGGTTTAGGACAGCCATTAATTACTAACCAGTTATTAACCATGATTAACAATGATTAGCATTAATGATGTCCTAAACAACAACGCATAGTGCCTGTTTAAGCGGGCGAGGCCCACCTGACAATGACACATTAGGCCATTTAGGATAGCCATTAATTACTAACAATGATTAGTAATTAATAACCCAATCTGTGTCTTAGGCCCTGTTTGGTACAGATTCTACTCCCAGCTTCTCAATCGATTCTCGTGGAGCTGTACCAAACACCCCGATTCTCAAAACTACGATTCTCGCTTCTCGCGAGTCGTCTCGAAAATGAACTAGCAACGAGCGACCTTCCGCAGATTCTCGTGAGAATCCAAGCTTCAGAAACGAAAATACCCCTAAAAGTTTGATGCATTTACCCGCAATTACCATTGAACTACCCCTTAGAAAATTCCACCGTGCGCGACCCCAGCCTTACCCCTTCGCCTTCCCATCGCGTCGTCCTCTTCTCCCGCTGCTCTCGCGACATGGAGAAAATTGCGCCTTCGGCCCCCGTGTGCGCCTCCGGTCAGGGGCGGACCCTCCCTTCGGTTTTAGATGTGTCTCCCCCTCTTCCTTCCCCCCGCACGACGACGACGACGACCCCCAGCCGCACGGTGAACCGCCCCCGCACCCAATCCATCCATCTCTAGGGTTAGGGCTTCTCCTTCAGTTCCCGAGGCCACGCGGTCCAGCCACCCACAGTGTGGTCTCGCGATTTTTTTCGTGAAAATTTCTCCCCCCCCCTTTTGAGCTCAAAATTGCCGATTTCCACTCAGTTTCTTGTTAAAAATCGGCCCTTTTTTGTTGTGACTTCCTCTTTTTCTTGCAGTTTTTTTACCCCCATTTTCCCGAGATATAAATCGAAGCTTTATAAGGTGATTAGTGCTCTAGAGCGCGCTCGGGCTGCAGATTTGATTTTGCTAAAAGACTTTGCAATTTTTTTTTAGCGAAAATCACTTGTTTTTTTGTTCAGCGCGCTGCTCCAGAATTTAGTGAAGGTGAAATTTTGTGCCTCCGAGTGGCCTTGGTGCTCTGATTCTTGAAACACTCGTGTGCACTCTATGAGCGCGAGCGCGCGAATTGGGCTTCCGCTCTTTGGGCACGCTGCTGGTGTTTGTGTTAATGCCTCGGTGTCACGCAAGTTCGCGATCCCAACAAAGATTGTTTCTCTGTGGCGCCATGTCGCGTCGGCCGAACACGATGAGTGCACTGGTGGGTGTAGGGATGGTGACAGCGGTGACAGTGAGGAATTCAGGTGGACTCGACCGAGCAAGGTCGTGGCCGATGATTTCGTGGAGCCGGCACGGTGCTCGGATGCCACAGCACCGACATCTTGGATTGACAAGAAGCTGCTTGTTAATCCCAGGATGTTGTTCATTGTAGCTAAGATTGGGGAGGGAACTCATGGGAAGGTCTACAAGGGGAAGTAAGTAGAGCATCTTTTATTACATAACCGTGCCTAATGTTTGTTACGTTTGTGCTCAAAGTCGTCAGTGCTTGCAACAATTGAACCAAATTTGAAGTCTCTGCTCTAGTTTTAGTGTTAGAAGTTCTTCTCAATTTTTGTACGTTTCAATGTACACCACCGGTGGATATTAACAAATTGAGCTGGCATTCTTGCCCCATGAAGGAACTTTGCCATTTAACTCTTCATGTTGATGTTATATAACTATATTGTGTATCATAGTTTTTTTTTTGCCTTCATGGATACCTGTGTCCGTTTTTATCAGTAATTAATTAGTTTTTTATGTGTGCTTTCGAATAGGTATGTTGATATAATTGTAGCAATAAAGGTGCTTAACAATGGCAGTACTCCTGACGAAAGAGCAACTCTTGAAGCTCGTTTCATTCGAGGAGTAAATATGATGTGTAGAGTGAAACATGATAATCTTGTAAAGGTACATCCTTGCCTGAATGTCACACTGTTGTGTCTAATTTGATTTTGCATTAATTTATCTAGTTTAGTTCAGACCTATCATAGCCATTGCTAACTAAATCATCAGTTTTCTTGTGATCTTTTCTCACACAAATTTACGCACTTATGTAGTTCATCTGAGCTTGCAAGGAACCATTGATGGTGATTGTCGGTGAGCTACTACCAGGATGTCATTGAAAAACTACTTGAACGACACTCGCCCACCCAACTAGAGATCCATCGCACTTGGCTATGCACTCAATATAGCCCATGCAATGGAATGTTTAAAACAAAAGTAATGCATATAGGTTAAATGCAATAGCATATACACACGCTAAATCAAAAGTAATGCATATCACTCACCACCGCCAGGTTTGTATGGTAGTAGCAGTGATGGGCTTCAGTTTTAGAAGCTTTTGAAAATCTGATGCAAGGATTGCAGCAGCAATTCTATATGGAAATCATCATTCGCCACTAGCTAGAGCATTGAATCAAAGCGTGTTTGATAACATTGTGCAAGTGATATTTTAGCAAAGTTTCGGAATAAAGGCATTGTCTGCTGAATTAAGAAGCGGTATCATGAAAGTGGGATGGCGATGCAAGTCGTTTGATTCAGCAAGTTCTCAAGCACAATTTGGTCATTTATTTGTCACATGATTTCCGAAATATTTGGTTTGGTTGTCACATGATTTGTTGTGATGAGAAGATTGCCAGAATCCTTCTCAGATGTTGTATATATGGATAGATAAGTTATAGTTTATAGGCGCAAGTGTTCATATGAAGCACTGTTCATAGGGTTGTTCCAGGGAACTATGTAAAGATTATTGTTGTTCCCCCTGTCTTACGGAAAAAGTGCCAAACTATTTACATATTGCTTATAGAAAATACCGCAAAATGGCCAGGTGAATATTTCAAGACAATTAAAAATGAGAGATATCATTCGATTTTAGATAAACTCTAAAACAAAAGGCATTATTTTACAAAATCATTAAAGGCAAGCACCATGGTCAAAAGTTAAAACTGGACAACAGTGATTCCAGTGTTATACATGTCCTATGCAACTTGTTTCTTGCTCTTCTTTTTTATGCCTTCGCTCTTTCGCCATATTTTTGCTCTTGAGGTGTACATTTCAAAGATCACCATTATTTGCCAACAGCTTGTACTCCATCATGAAGTGTAAATGCAATGTAAAAGTATTGTGTACAAATACAATGTGTGTATATATATATATATATATATATATATATATATATATATATATATATATATATATATATATATATAAATTTGGGGAAAATTTTATAATTTGTGTACAAATACATAGGAGAAAGACACAAATACAATTGAAGTATTACAACTAGGGGTAACATGGTCTATTTAACTCTAATCCTTCCTCATATGGTTTTGGAGCCAATCTACCAACCAACGCTTTCAACAGACGACTCAAATTCTCGAGAAGTGGATTCTCGAGAATCGAAGCAGAATCAAAAATAAGAATCTAGAGCTCTACCAAACAGGCCTTAATGACAATACTACAATGGTTTAAGCACGCGGGGCCCACTTGTAAGTGACTCGGCCTTAACCCAAGCCAACTAACGTGTCCGGCCAGCGGCCCACATGGCGCGACTCATTAAGTCATTTTAGGACAGCCATTTATTTCCTAAGCAACGATTAACAACGATTATCAATGATTAGCAATTAATGACGGATCTCATCTCTAAATGACAACAATGGAGAGACGCTTCGCCGACAAAAACGGCGCAAAGGAAAGCTCGCCGCCACGACTCGACCACCGCGACGAGGACTAAAGGCGTAAATGAAACACAATAACCTTGCGCACCCGAAGGAGGTATCCTCGATGACGGCGGCGGCCTAGAACGCCGGCGAGCCGGAGATAAGCGACGGTGCCACACACGGCCGAAAACAAAAATAGCGTAAAAGCTCCGCATTGTCCAAATAAGCGGGAGCCACAGCATCTAAGAACTAACAAGAAGCTACATTAGCTTAGGAGAGGATCCAAGATGGTCGGAGAAGCTTTGATGGTAGAGGAGCTCACCGGAGCTGAGGAAGAAAGTGCGGAGATGATGGCCTGAGCAAAAAGGGAGCCACCGGGTGGTAAATATAACTTCATTAAGGCCCACAGAAGGTCCATGAGCATTTAATTGAAGAACGAAGTAACTTACCGGAGTTGGGGAAGAAGGGGGTGAATTCGGCCGAAAAGATTTGAACTCAAAATTGGACAATTCCTGTGAATGAAATCCAAAATTGAGTGAGAGGAAATGCTCAAGGTGCTAAGAGGCGCACGAAGATACAAAAGAAAAGAGAAGGAACCACTGGAGCACTCAAGCCACCAACAGAGCTCCACGGTCTCCAATGGTGATTTGGAGATTCTAGGGTTTTGAGCTCAAAGAACAGAGGGGGAGCTAGGGGTGTTGTAAAGGATCTCAAGGAGGAGATTGGGGGGCTTTTATAGCCGAAAACCAACGGGTAACTTAAGAACAAAGCTGATGAGGACATCTCAGAAGTTTCTTGACAAATATGCACGAATGAAAATGATTCCAGCCAGCATGCACCAGACCAATGGATAGCTTGTCATGTCTATTTTGCTACGCTTCAAACCGTGTCATTTGGAGTTGTGTAATGAAAGTTATGGTCATTTTAGTAACAGTTACACATGCTGATAAATGCTGCGTGAAAACTGAAGACTCCTTGAATGCTTGCGCACCAACTTGTCATGTTTTACTGTGCATATCCTATATGGATGGAAAGATAATCAAGTCTATTTTCACCTCCAACAAACGGTTCATCATTTGGACTTCCGAGGAGAGAGTTATTGCTGTTTTATCAAGAAAGCTGCAGAAGTTGAGCGGACACGCGCGAACTCGAGAAAAACTCCTTGAATGCTTCAACCAGTTGGCCTTCCACCTTCCAACGTGATGACTTGTGTTCATACCCAGCTAGGAGGGTTGTTCCTAGTATATATACCCTCTACCCCATCTGTTAATGTACTTTTGATATTTTCAACAAACCAATCTATGAAAGATGGTACTTTGCAGCAAGACTGCTAGTATTTTTACTCCTTTACTCTTGTGAGTTCTCTTGGATTTGCAAGAAGATTCCTCTGGGATCCCCTAATTCGTGCTCTTCGCTTCCGGGCGTTTTGTGTGGGTTAGTTCCGGATTGTGATTCTGCGATTGTTCGGATAGCAGGACAGAGTCCAAAAGGCTTCAGATCGTCTCTCCCCAACGCTTGGTCGCATCCAACCTTGGCAGGTTAAAGCTAGTTACCCTTTTCAGCTCCTCACAACTAGTTATCCTCGCTGTCCACAACAAGATTCGCTTGTTCTTCAACCTACGCCGTGAAGATCGGGCCACCCCTAGCGTGTACGCATCAAAAGCCCATGGTGAACTCGGTTTACACACTGCCATGGGCGAGGTGGAGAAGACGGGAGTAGCTGAGAAAGGCAATCTTGAGGGCGAAAACTCACTGATGGCATTAAATGCCGAGGATCAAGAGCCGTGGAATGGTGACGCAAGAAGTTGACAAAGCTCCCCTCTCCCATGCCTGTTCTATCACACCGCACGCACGAGAGCGAGGAAGAAGAAAGTGACCAGTCCTGCGGGCCACACATTAGTGATAGCAGCGGCTCGGTCTAGACTCACAAATGGGTTGAGCGAACCAAGGACTTGAGTCAAAGCTTTATGACCGTTGGATTTAGAAATGGGCGGTTGAGATTGAATGGGACAATCGGAGGTCCCCAAATGACCCCAAGCAACGCGGCGGTCCGATCAAAATGGGCGGTCACGATTAAGAGAAAAATCGAAGGTTCGATTGCATCGAGCAACGAGGGCGGTTGGATCAGGATCCAACGGCTAAGGAAAACGAGCGCGAAAGGGAGGTCCGAACGTCCTCGCGAACGTGGGCCACCCGATTGAAATCCAACGACTCGCAAAGATTGCGCGTTTTAAAACGGACCCGAGTGCGCTAGTTGACCGAGCCAAGTCAATTGGCTCGAGCCTAGACCAGTTCACACCTAGAATAGTGAACCCAAGTTTTAGGTTAGATTAGAACAGAGAACTTTGAAGAATTTTTCAAGGTAACAAACTAACTCTAAAATTTCTGAAATTTTTACAGGAACTTGTTGACTTTAGGATTGACCTTGTGTAAAATTGTCAGAGACTTTTATGACTTATATTTTTCTCCAAAATTTCAACTGTGCATCGAACTAGGGTTTGACTACAGTCAACTGGTTTGACTGGCCTCTTAAAATTAGCAAATAATTTCTAAAAATTATGCAATTTTTCAGAGGAGTCACACAACATTCCTAGAACCAAGGAAAAATATTTTCAGAGGATGATCACAAGATTAACAAGAAAGTTTTCAAAGGTTCAAGGCTAAGGTTTTAGAAGCTTGTGACTTTCCAATTCGACAATTCCTTGAACAAGAATTACAGAATAGCTCACTTACAGCAAGATGCAAGAAAAGTTTTAATTTCTTTTACTTTTCTTACATTTGAAACACAAACCCAAACTTGGGATGTTACATGCCCGTTCCTCGCTCCTCCGGTGAGTTCCGCCGCTCATCGACCGCATATTCTCCATCCCGGCGCCGCGATCTACCTCATGCACGTGTCCTTTTCCACGGAGAGTCGCCAGAACCATCTCGCCACCGTGAATCAATCTGCGCCGCCGACCACCTCCGGTGTTCGCATCCGCGTCACCACCTTCGCCTTGTCATCCTCTCCCCGTTTTGCTCCTCCGCGCACGCTGCCTCAAACCGTAGCTCTGGCGACCATGTTAGGCTGGCAAAGCGCGCCGGCGACCATGTTAGGCTAGGACGGATCTGTCCCAGAGAGGGACGGGTGAGGCGCCTCCATCCACTGGTGGTGCGACGACGGCGACATGGCAATCTGGGGCCGTCCGTCCCACCCACGGACGGTATTGAGCGCTAGTTTTGCAAAAAAGACGCCAAAAGTGCCGTTTTTGTTAATAACGCTCCAAACAGTGCTATTTGGGTAAAAAATTATGTTTTAACATACTAGTCTTTTTCTCTGCATGACACCACCATGTCGTGTACTGTACCGACCCGAGAACCCTTTTTTTTAAGAACCATTTCATGCATGACACTACCATGTCCTGTACCAAACGTGGCCATATGAAAATAACGAACAAAGGTGCAATAAAATAACAAAATCTATGGCTCGATTTCAAGCAAGGCCTACGTATAATTAAGTATTCAAATTGGGTAGGGGAGCAGTTAAAAAAGAATTAAGGGCACAAAATATACCTTCACTGGTGTGTTATGGTACCTTGTGTCAGTGTCATATATCCTGGATCTGTCATGAGTAAAAAAAAAGTAGTAGTAAGTAGGAGCTTTTTACAAGTGATATGCTAGTTTGTATCATTAAAAACTTAATAGTAGGAGCTTTTTACAAGTGATATGCTAGTTTGTATCATTAAAAACTTAATTACACGAGTGGCTGCACAATCTCAAATTGATAATTGATTGTAGCTTTTGTGATCCACGAGGGTTCCAGTGAATTCAATGTCACTTCAGTACGGCCAATCTCTTCTAGCCTTCCATCCAAGCTCGTCTTGTGGTGCGTAGTTTTCAGCAGAAGTATTGGTCGTGACTACGATAAGACTTTTGCTCCTGTCGCTCACATGACCACTGTTTGCACTCTTTTGGTTGTGGTCTCTGTTCGACAGTGGCTCATCTCTCAGCTGAACGTCAAGAATTCCTTTCTTAATGGCGAGCTGCGTGAGATCTATATGCAGCCGCCCTGAGTATTATGTCCCTGCTGGTATGGTTTGTCACCTTCGTCGTTCTCTCTATGGGCTCAAGCAAGCCCCTCGTGTTGGTTTGACCGCTTCTCCTCTGTTGTCACTACTGCCGACTTCTCCGCCAATGATCATGATGATATGATCATTACTGGGGATGACTCTCACTATATTGATTTTGTGAAGAGGCATCTCAGTAAGCAGTTCTTGATGTCTGATTTGAGTCCCCTTCGTTACTTCCTTGGGATTGAGGTCACTTCCGCGCCTGAGAGTTATTACCTCTCCCTAGAGAAGTACATTCAGGATATCCTTGCTCGCGCTTGTCTCACTGATCAGCACACGGTGGACACTCCTGTAGAGCTTATTGTTCACCTTCGGCCCACTAACGAGGGGCCTCTTGAGGATCTCACTCGCTACTGTCATCTTGTTGGGAGCCTTGTCTACCTTAGGATCACTCGACCGGATATTTCTCACCCTGTCCACATTATGAGTTAGTTCATTTATGCTCCCACTCAGCTCCACTATAGTCACATTCTTTGTGTTCTACAATATCTTCATGGGACGATCAGTCGTCGACTTTTCTTTCCTCGTTCCAACCTTTTGCAGCTTCAGGCATACTCTGATGCGACCTAAGCTAGCGATCCTTCTGATCGCCGATCTCTTTCTGTCTATTGTGTTTTCCTTGGCTCCTCTCCGGTTGCCTGGAAGACTAAGAAGTAGACTATTGTTTCCCGTTAGAGTGCTGAGGCTAAGTTGCGAGCCATGACAGCGTTGACAGCTGAGATCACTTGGCTTCGGTGGTTACTTAAGGATTTCGGTGTTTCAGCTTTTGCACCGACTCCTCTCTTATCAGACAGTACTGGTGCGATCAGCATTGCTCGAGATCTAGTGAAGCATGAGCTCACCAAGCATATTGGTATAGATAATTCGTTCATGAGATCGCAGGTGCAGGACTAAGTTATTGCTCTTCAGTATGTGCCTTCGGAGCTTCAATTACCAGATTTCTTCACTAAGGCACAGACTAAAGCTCAACACAGTCTCTACCTCTCCAAACTCAGTATTGTTCATCCACCATGAGTTTAAGGGGTGTTATATATTACATGTACAGGGTGTTCTTTGTGTATTAACCTGCATATATTGGCCTTTAGGCCTATTAGAATGCACAAGGGTTCATTCCAACATTATGACCATTGACACTATAAGGCGAAGTAAAGGCCAATTTTAAAACATTAATTATTGCTCCTCCATGCACTTTTCCGGTTAAAAAAAGGATGACAACAATACAATAAAAGGGTATACAGAGGGCACGTTGATACAGAAGCATAATATTGGATCGCTTTACACGCATTAAGTTATCATTCGCTTTGTTTTAAACTAATCATTCTTAGCAAAGAATGTCCATTGCGAAACTCGGCAACACCTATGACCTATTTCAGGTCCAACATAAGGTTCTGAAGTCTGGGCCAATAGAATCAACACAATAAGTTGTACTACTAAAATAGAAATAGGGACATAGATATTGAAATGCTTGGGGAAGAAAAATAGAATGGCGTTTTGTACCTTGGAAAGAGCATCCATATTCCTCAACTTTGACGTTGAATCCCACTGAAAAAATAATCTCTTAAATAAGACACGTAAGGTTAAACTTAAAGTTTGAATCCTGATGGACTAGGGAAACAACCACCATCACTAGCCACCTAAGCAAGACTGGTTCTCAGCAAGAGATCAGATTGACATCCACAATCCACTAGTTGAGAGCATATTGCGTTGGCATGCAAAAGCCCACGTAGAGTCGTAAATCGAATTGTGCTACAGTATCATTGGTCGGCACAGATAGGACTTCAAATTCACATAATTCTCCAACTCACCAAGCACAAATTATCCGTGGACGTGCATTAAAATGACTAAGAAACCATTCTAACAAATCAACTCTCGAATACGAAACACCGCACGGCTATTTTGTCCATTGTCACGTTAACGTCGCATGCACAGACCGCAGTGGATGTGGCAGTGGGACAGTGGGAGCAAGGCCTGGCTGAGGAGTGGAGAACTAAGAAAGACATAATCATAAATATCTTCATGTAGGCGGTATACAAATCATTGCAACCAGGGGCGGAGCTGAGCCTCCGAGGTAATGATCTGAGGTCCAGCGTGAAAATACCAGTTGGAAGTCAAAATGACAGTATCAACTTGAATTTGGACCAAAACTAGTTGAGCCGGCCCGAGGCCTGACTCAGTGCCAGCTCCGTTCCTGATTGCAACCATATACTTTTTTTATTTATATTGTTTGAACAATTTTTTTTTTTTGTGAAGGGGTTGAGTAGATCCTATAAAAACTATACAATTAACTAATTGTTTGGTTAATTATAGGATGTAAGTTTATCCTCTGAGCAGCCCGAGAAAGAGCACGCACGTATAAAAAACTAGTTATCGAGTAAAAGATCACCGGTAGTGCCGACCACCCTCTGCACACGTCCTCTAACATGGTTTCATTTTAAAGCAAAAGATCGATATCCACCGCCCACTCCAACCTAAAACGTATTTGACCTTTCCTGATCCACTCGCAGAAAATGCTCCCAGCGTCAAATTTTTATCATAATCAAAACAATATTCTTTTCCGACCAACCCATCAAAATACAATGCAATCACCTTTTGACCCATCAAAATCCGTTCCCGAGCCGAGCCTCTATTTTATTCGAGCTCTAGCACTGGCCCAACTCGTTTTCAGCTCTAACTACAGTACATTGCAGGGCACTGTTTATCTCCTGCAATGTTTATCTCCTCGCAAAACACCGTTCACACACTAACCCGGTCCGGATCCTAGATTGCATGCGTGGTCTCAATGGATCAGCTCATGCATGTGCACAGACGTAGGCGTCGGTATTGGTGGTAGACTTCATGTGGTATGTGGCATGAAAACGACGGTTTGCATGCATGTGAAGTAGCGGGTCCAAAACTGTGAGGAAAAAAAATACAGTTATCTATTGAGGGGGTAAAAAATGCAGTGGAAAGAAAGGATAGGACGACTTAAAAACATCATGGTGGTACTAGCATGGTTGATCTTGTAGAAAGAAAGAAATGACAGAACCTTACGGTGTCGGACCCGGATTTTCTAATCCGAATCCTCTGTGAAAACGACGTGCTATTCCCTGGATCAGTAGATAGCACTCACAGGCATTGCTGAATCATTCATACATGGCGTGAACTAAAGTATCATTATTACAAACAACGAGTGACATAGACCACGTCGGTCGAGTTTTACAACGAGGGCGTCGATCAGCCAAATTGATTACAATCGTGAACACGGCGATAGCGGAAGCAAAGGGTAGAGCTCATCTCTTCACGGGCAAGCGGCGGGGCACCACGTATCGCGATATTACCCAGGACCGGGTAATATTGGTTGTGCGCAAGTACCAACGAGTCAACTTAGATCGCGTCGAGGCCTAGACTACGGATCCTAGACTACTCTTCGCCGTTTCCTTGTCCATCAACTTCGGTTCCTCGTAGTAAGCATAGTCTCCTCCATCGTCGTCATCCCGAAGGGTTTGGGGAGAACGAGGATGAGCACAACTACCGTGCTCGCGAGCCAATACACAATGCAATGATATACATGCAAGGCTTACAAGGATGGCTCGGTTCTTTTATTTGCGAAAGCAATACTTTAATTATCATAAGTACAAATTCCTAGCACTTAGCATTTTTAACAATTTCATTTTAGATATAGAGAGAAATTGTGCAATATTTATATTAGCGAGGTTACCTCCACCTTCATGCTTAATTTTGATTGTGGTTACATCCACCACTAAACGACACTGGGTACAAAGACCGGGAATAACCAATCTCGGGGCTAGGTGAGCCCGCCACAATTTTCATACCACCCAACAAGGTTTTGAAATAGAACTAACTCAAGTTAAGTTCCCATGTCCGCTTTGACCGTAGGCACATTTGTTTAAGCAGTTTATAACTCTGCAGAGATTTGTACACTTTACCCACAAGAGACAATTAACTCGTTGCCCTACGATTCCGTAGTCGTGTAGTCGAGAGGTTGTCAAAATAACTTTTCTAAATATCTCGCCTTCCTCGTCTCACCCATATGGGGTTATGCCCATACGTTGCGCGGGATGTTCACCTCGGCCCGATCGGCGTGGCGTGGCTACACCTCGGATCGCGAACTTCACCCTTGACTCGGTGTCCCATCCAAGCCCGACATACCAGAGCTTGTGCCTCCTTTAACCCTCGGTGAGATGATTTTCAGATTCGATAAATGTACTAAGCCAAGTCGCAGATTTGTTGCGGACTTGTGGTTGTACTGTTATACAGGAGGTCGTGACAAGATTAAGTCCTTAGGGTTATGCGGGCGGCTCAACCACATTCCCGCCATTCTCGTGCTACATCCGCACCCACCATCTTACCATCCGCCTGACGGGTATTAGCGATTTAGGGTTTTGAGATGTAAAATACAAACAAATTCAACCATCTCGATCATTTACCTCAATGACGCCCAAATCATTTATGATTGAAAAGATGATGATTAGGACACGTTAATGTCCCGGTACTTAAGCAAGTCTAGCATGTCGCTTAAGTACAACCTATAGCTAGTATTACCATATAATTACTAGGGTGACAACGGAATTAAGGGATTCAAATTATCAAGGATGGCATAATAATTAATTATTCAACAAATGGGTAATTAACTACCTTAAGCTTTAACATACATTTGATTAAAGAATTAAAGCATGCAATTTGCTACTTTAAAAGAATATAATTTGCATAAAATGTAGGCTCAATATGATCAAAGTATCGACTCGCCTTGGTTGTAGGGGAGAGAGTCCGGGTAGTCTTGTCCTTGATCGACGTGGAGGTCTCCGGCGTCTCCAAAATCTACGCAAGTAGTACCAAGCAAAATAAGCGACAAACAACGAGAGCAATTAAATACACAAGAATACACAAATGAACTCCAAATTGAACAAGACCTATGCCATTAGCAAGATCTTGATTTTAGAAATTTTTAGAAATTTATTTCACAATTTTTGGAGTTGAAATGAGGGAGATAATAATATTTAAAGTCTAGCTTTTAAATTAAAATAGAAAAAGAAACTAAAATCGCAAACAAAAGAAAACGAAACTCGGCCGTAGCCAAAATCGGCCCGCCCACGATGCGGGTGGCCGGAAAACGCAGCAGCGTGGCGCGCAGCCACGGGCACGCGAGCGTAAAGCACAATAAGCATAAGGGGCGGCAGCGAGCAGGCGAGAAAGGGAGGGTGTGGGAGGCGCGCGCGGGAGGGGAGAAAGGCGGCGCGCGCGGAAGGGGAGAAGCGCGGCCGGAGGAGGAAGAGGAGGCGGCGGCTCGGGCGACGCCGGAACCGGAGGCCCGGAGCTCACGGCGATGGCAACGGGAAGGGCGGCGGCGACGAAGACGACTACGGAGGTGCGGCTAGGCGGCGCGGCCGAGGCGGTAGGCTCAGCTCCTCTTCTTCTTCCTCTCTTTTACGCTCTTCTTGCTCTCGGTGCTTGCTTGGTGGGGGAAAGCGGAGTGCGGGTTAGGGCTTTTAAAGCCGGCGGGGAAAGCGAGAGAAGGGGGTCCGGCGAGCTACACGGCTCGGCGCGGCGCGCGCGCGGAGGAATGATGGCGGCGAGGAGCGGCGGTGCAGAGCGGCGGTGGCGTGCACGCAGCGGCAACACGGCGCATGCACGCGGTGAGGAAGGGAGGAGGGTCCGGTCGGCGGGGTTGACCTTGGCAAAAGGGGTCGGAAAGGGCATCACAAATCCTACCCACCTTAAACGGAATCTCGACCCGAGATTGGAGCCGCTCGAGAACGAGGGCGGAAATCCGGCAAGTTGATCTTCGCTCCCGGTGGCTTCTTTGGTGAGTGATGGCTCCATCGAACCTTACAAAGACGGATGACTTGGCGTCTTGTCCGCTTCGACGGCGTCGAGGATCTTGATCAGGTGCTCGGATAAGTCAAATCTTTCTCAAGTGCGATGGCCGGCGAGTCCGCTCTTGGTACTCGAGACATTTCTTTAGTTGAGAGACATGGAACACGTTGTGGACGTCTGACAAACTTTCAGGTAGCTCTAGCTGATAGGCAACTTCTCCACGCTTAGCGGTGATCGGGAACGGGCCTATGTATCTTGGTGCGAGCTTGCCTTTAACTTTGAATCTTCGGGTTCCACGAAGTGGCGATACCTTGAGATACACAGCATCTCCAACCGAAGGTTAAGTCTCTTCGACGGTTGTCGCATAACTCTTCTGTCTGGACCAGCCGCTTGAAGGCGATCTCTGATTAGTCGAACTTTCTCTTCAGCTTGCTTGAGAGTATCTGGTCCGAAGACATATCCTTCACCTGATTCTGACCAATGCAGAGGAGTTCTGCATTTTCTTCCATAGAGTGCTTCAAATGGGGACATTTTCAAACTTGACTGGTAACTATTATTGTATGCAAACTCGGCATACGGTAGACATTTTTCCCAGTCTACGGTAAACTCCAAAGCACAAGCTCGAAGCATGTCTTCTAGAATTTGATTTGTTCTTTCCGTCTGACCATCGGTCTGCGGATGATAGGCTGTGCTGAAGGTAAGGTGTGTTCCAAGGGCATCATGCAAACTAGCCCAGAAATGCGAGGTAAATTGAGAACCTCGATCGGAGACTATTCTCTTGGGTACTCCATGCAAACACACGATGCGAGCCATGTATAACTCGGCTAACTTGTCTCCCTTGTAAGTTGTCTTCACAGGGATGAAGTGGGCGACTTTAGTCAATCTGTCAACTATAACCCATACTGAGTCACATCCGGACTTAGTTCGAGGTAGACCGGTAATGAAATCCATTCCGATTTCTTCCCACTTCCACCGAGGATCTGTAAGGTTGTAGCAATCCGTTGGTCTTTGATGTTCACCTTGATTCACTGACATACATCACAACAAGCTACATACTCGCGATATCTCTTTTCATTCGTGGCCACCAATACAAAATCTTCATGTCTTGGTACATCTTGGTGCTTGCTGGAGTGCAGTGTAAGCGAGCGTGAGCTTCCTTTAGAATCAGATCTTTGAGTTCCTTCTGGTGGGGGACAAAGAGTCGTTTCCCGTACCAAAGGATTCCTGCTGATCTTCTGACATCTTAGGGGCCTTTCCTTTTACCATGAGATGCTTGAATCTCTGGACTCCAGGATGCCCTTCTTGAGCGGTCTTGATTCGCTCTTCTAGAGTTGGATACGCTTCTATTGTGGCTAGTGTGCCTTGCTCTATTAACTCAAGGTTGAGGGCTTCAAATTCCTTGCGAGCTCGAAGTTGATGCTCTTGAATCATGACATTATCTTGCAGAGGATTTACGGCAATGCATCAAGAACTACATTAGCCTTTCCAGGATGATAATGGACATCCAAGTTATAATCCTTTATTAACTCTAACCATCTTCTTTGTCGAAGGTTGAGGTCTGATTGGGTGAAAATGTACTTGAGACTCTTGTGGTCTGTGTAGATATTACAATGATTTCCAATCAAGTAATGTCGCCAAATTTTTAAGGCATGCACTACTGCTGCTAACTCCAAATCATGAGTTGGATAGTTGTCTTCGTGAGGACGGAGTTGTCTTGAAGCATAAGCTACAACTTTTCCTCCTTGCATGAGTACGCAACCAAGACCTTGGCGCGATGCATCACAATAGACTTCGAAGTCTTGATGTATATCTGGCAGGATTAATACTGGGGCAGAAGTTAACTTTTTCTTCAATTCTTGGAAACTCTTTTCGCAAGCTTCTGTCCAATCATACTTCTTTTCCTTTTTAAGCAGATGGGTCATTGGTTTGGAAAGCTTAGAGAATCCTTCAATGAAGCGTCTGTAGTATCCGGCCAAGCCGAGAAAACTACGCACTTCCGTCACCGATGTGGGTTGTTTCCACTCCATTACAGCTGCTACTTTGGATGGATCAACTGCGATTCCTCCAGCGGATACAATGTGTCCGAGGAAACTGATTTTATGAAGCCAAAATTCACATTTACTGTACTTGGCATAAAGATGATTCTCTTTAAGTGTTTCTAAGACCAATTGCAAGTGTTCAGAATGTTCTTCATCGGTCTTTGAATAGATCAAGATGTCGTCTATGAACACGACAACAAACTTGTCTAAGTATTCCATGAATACTTTGTTCATGAGGTTCATGAAGTAGGCTGGCGCATTGGTCAAGCCAAACGGCATGACAGTGAACTCATACAGGCCATACCGGGTGGTAAAAGCCGTCTTAGGAATATCCTCATTCCTGATCTTAAGCTGATGGTATCCTGACCTCAGGTCTATCTTGGAGAAAACTGATGCTCCTGTCAACTGATCGAACAGGTCATCAATGCGAGGTAAGGGATACTTGTTCTTGATGGTCACATCATTGAGTGCTCTGTAGTCCACACATAATCTGGCGGTGCCATCTTTCTTCTTCACAAAGAGAACTGGCGAACCCCAGGGAGAAGAACTAGGTCTAATAAAACCTTTGTCTTGCAAGTCTTCAATTTGTGTCTTAAGTTCTTCAAGTTCGTCAGCGGCCATTCTGTATGGTCTCTTAGCAATTGGGCTGTCCTCGGCTTCAAGTTGATGACAAACTCAACATCTCATGCAGTGGCATGCACAGTAATTCTTCTGGGAAGACATCGGGGTAAGCTTGAACTACAGGCGTTGTCTCTAGGGACAACTCTCCAATGTGGTGGATTGTTCTATTCAAAGGAGAGGAACGATCCACACTAACTCTTATTGTGGTCTCTGGGTTCTTGGTGAGCACCACTTTTCTGTTGGCACAATCTATCAATCCTTGATATTTGGCCAACCAATCCATCCTAGGATGATATCCAGCGTTTGAGATTCTAGCACGGAAGGTTTGCTAGGAATCCTAATGTTCCATAGCAATTTCTACCGGACCGACGAGGTAGCATAAAGGATCCCGGGTGAGCTAAGTACCACGGGTTTCTTTAACTTATAGGTTGGCAACTTAAGCCTTTCAACAAACTTTCTTGAAATAAAAGAGTGCGAAGCTCGAATCAAACAAAACTTGTGCAGTGTTGAATTAACGAGGAACGTGCCCATTAGTACTCTGAAGCACCTTGAGCTTCCTCGGTGTGGCGTGGTTCACACGCCATGACTTTGTGTTGGTGTAGACCTTGATGCCTGTGAAGTCTGGTGACTCTTGCTTGGGGCTGGGGTCCTGCCTTGAACTGGCGTTACTCCTGTGTTGAGTCTTGCTGGAGCATTCTGACGGGTAGGACAACGATTGGCAAAGTGTCCTCTTTCTCCACAAGCGAAGCAGTGGAGGTTTGCTGCTGGGTTGACTACTGCTGGTTGCCCGGCGGGGCGGAGAGCACCGAATCCACTTCCTTGGGGACGCGGGGTGGAAACTTGAGTTTTCTGAGAAGAGGCTGCAGACGATCTGAAAGATGAGCTGCCTTGGAATGTAGGCTTCTGGGGAAAGCTACCTTGTGGCCTCTGAAATGACATCTTCCTTTTGCGGCTAATCTCCATGATCTTCTTCTCATTTTCACAAATGAGGGCTTTATTAACTAACTGCTGGAAGCTAGAGTAATCATGGAGGATAAGCTGTCCTCTCATGTCCTCACGCATTCCTTCAACAAAGCGGTCGATTTTCTCTTCTTCATCCGCTACATCATTGGGGCGTGTGCAAGTCGGTTAAACTTGGTTAGATACTCGTTCGACATCCGACCGCTTGAGAGCTCAATTCATTCTTCTTCAATCTCATTGTTCCACTGATGCGGTTGGCCACAGCGGCTTTGAATTCCTCCCGAGAATCGGTGCCATGCGGGTTCAACTTCAGCTTGTTGTATTTCCGCAACTTCTTCTATTGCGGCGGCAGAGGTAGCGGGATCTTGTGGGGCTCCAATCGTAGATGCTACGACTTCCGCTATTCCTGCTTCTTCTTCCTCTAGATTCACATCACCTCGGGCGGCGAGGTAATTCTCCCACCAGGCGGCGGCGGCGCCTTTCAGCTGATGGGTGGCGAAATCCACCTTGTCTTCATTTGAGCAGTGGGCAAGGCGGAGTTTCTTCTCGGTGTCCACGAGCCGTCTTGACTTCTAGCGGTTCATTGGTCGCAAAGAAAGGTGAGAGGTCTTGTCTGAGAAAATCGCGGCTTGGAGTTGCGATCGGTGGTCGATCTGGCGATTGTTTAGTAACGCCTGAAGAATCTGAGTCTGCTGAAACATGACTTGGGTCATTGTCGGGTTTGCTGGTGGTGGAGGAGGCAGTTCCTGTCCTCGGCCTTGGCCACGACCACGGCCACGGCCACGGCCTCTTCCTCGGCCTGCGGCGAAGGCTCCACGGACTGGGGCGGCAGCTCTTCTTGGCGGCATCCTGAAGAAGCTCTGAAGCTTAGAACTAGAGGGAGTATAAGAGGGTTCACTAGCCCTCTAAGGCACACACAGACAAGAACAAGGCCAACAAAAGAACGAAGCAAGTACAATACAAAGCCTAGAGCGGCTACACTATAATAAGGGGGTTAAGTGTTACATGACTCTCGAACAAAGCTTATACACTAAGCTAAGTCATGACACAGAATACAAACACATCGTCTACAAAAGAAAGAAACAAAAGTGCTTGCAACCCAAAGATCTCGGCAAGCGCTAGCTAACCTAAACTAATCGGCAATGCTCTACGGGGTGACCACGAGTGATACTGATTGCGAGGCGAAGCGAGAGCGGCTCGGCCAAGCTTCGCGAACGGGGCGAGGCGTGAGCGGCCGAGTGGCGTCCACGGCTGGACTCGTCAAACCAGGCGGTGGGCGGGGCGCGCCCACGGCCGACTCTCTAGGCGACGGCCGGACGGCGCGCGGCGCACTGCTGCGTCTTTGTGAGTCGAGACGGGTCCTCGACGAGAACGTCGGCTCGGCCTTGGGAGGGCGGGGCGGCGAGAGGTGCAACGGGGCCGGGCGAGGACCGTGCGGCGGCCCGAGGCGTGCCAACTCTGCAAGAGCGGCGTCCCTCTCTGCACCGCATCCTCTCTGTCTTTGCGGTGGGTGAGCTTCATCACTCCGATCATGTTGCTCGAAGGGTGTGGAGTGGGCATAGCTGCGGTGAGGAGTGTCCGCTCGCTGATCTCATCCATGGCGGCGGTGATGGTGGCTATCATCGCTGCGTAAGCTGGACTCGCTGCGTCAGCGAGGGTCGTCGTCTCGTGTCGAAAATTGCCGGGACACGCTCCTCGTGCGGGAGGTGCGGGTAGAAGCGTAAGGGTGACCTCGGCAAGAGATCCTCGTACTTCCAACACAAGCGGGTGGAAGCGGCGCGCGGCGGCGTCTGAATGGCGTCGTGGCGGCTAGCCGGGTGCCTCGGCCACGAAGAGGAAGGAAGTGAACTCGCCAACCACGGCGGAGGTACACCTCCATCGTCCGGGACTCGCGGGTTTGATCCTCGTCATCCTACCACGGGCGTGGGTGTGACGGGAAAACCAAGGTACAACATCGGTGGCGAAGTATGTCCGCGAAGCCTCCTCGTTCTCTCCGTGAGCGAGGAGGTCCCACGCCATCCGACGACGGGTAGCCATCTACAAATTTTGAAAACAAGAGGAGGTCACGACAGGTAAAACTCAAGTGAAATAAAGATAAATCAGGACTAGGAGTGAAGAGTAGAAGCAATAAATACTCTATATTTTTAACAAAGCTTTTTCTTAGTTTTGAAGATAAGATCCAAGTCCTTAAGGTAACGACCAATCTAACTAAGACTCTGATCGTATGCTCGATCTGACTCTGTCGGACCGGATTTTCTAATCCGAATCCTGCAGTGAAAGCGACGTGCTATTCCTCGGATCGATAGATAGCACTCACGAGCATTGCTGAATCATTCATACATGGCGTGAACTAAAGTATCATTATTACAAACAACGAGTGACATAGACCACGTCGGTCGAGTTTTACAACGAGGGCGTCGGGCCAAATTGATTACAATACGAACAACAAAGCGATGGCGGAAGCAAAGGGTAGAGCTCATCTCTTCACGGGCAAGCGATCGGGCACCACGTATGATCGATATTACCCAAGGACCGGTAATATTGGTTGTACATAAGTACCAACGAGTCAACTTAGATCTGCGTCGAGGCCTGAACTACAGATCCTAGACTACTCTTCGCCGTTTCCTTGTCCATCAACCACGGTTCCTCGTAGTAAGCATAGTCTCCTCCATCAGCGTCATCCAAGGGTTTGGGGAGAACGAGGATGAGCACAACTACTGTGCTCATGAGCCAATACACAATGCAATGATATACATGCAAGGCTTACAAGGATGGCTCGGTTCTTTTATTTGCGAAAGCAATACTTTTAATTATCATAAGTACAAATTCCTAGCACTTAGCATTTTTAACAATTTCATTTTAGATATAGAGAGAAATTGTGCAATATTTATATTAGCAGAGGTTACCTCCACCTTCATGCTTAATTTTGATTGTGGTTACATCCACCACTAAACGACACTGGGTACAAAGACCCAGGAATAACCAATCTCAGGGCTAGGTGAGCCCGCCACAATTTTCATACCACCCAACAAGGTTTTGAAATAGAACTAACTCAAGTTAAGTTCCCATGTCCGCCTTTGACCGTAGGCACGGCTGTTTAAACAGTTTATAACTCTGCAGAGATTTGTACACTTTACCCACAAGAGACAATTAACTCGTTGCCCTACACGATTCCGTAGTCGTGTAGTCGAGAGGTTGTCACAATAACTTTTCTAAATATCTCGCCCCTTCCCTCGTCTCACCCATATGGGGTTATGCCCATCGCTGCGCGGGATGTCCACCTCGCGATCGGGCGTGGCGTGGCTACACCTCGGCGGCGCGAACTTCACCCTTGACTCGGTGTCCCATCCAAGCCCGACATACCCAAAGCTTGTGCCTCCTTTAACCTCCAAAGAGATGATTTTCGATTCGATAAATGTACTAAGCCAAGTCGCGCTTTGTTGCGGACTTGTGGTTGTACTTGTTATACAGTGAGGTCGTGACAAGATTAAGTCCTTAGGGTTGTGCGGGCGGCTCAACCACATTCCCGCCATTCTCGTGCTACATCCGCACCCACCATCTTACCATCCGCCTGCATCGGTATTAGCGATTTAGGGTTTTGAGATGTAAAATACAAAGAAATTCAACCATCTCGGTCATTTACCCTCAATGACCGCCAAATCATTTATGATTGAAAAGATGATGATTAGGACACGTTAATGTCCCTGTACTTAAGCAAGTCTAGCATGTCGCTAAGTACAACCTATAGCTAGTATTACCATATAATTACTAGGGTGACAACGGAATTAAGGGATTCAAATTATCAAGGATGGCATAATAATTAATTATTCAACAAATGGGTAATTAACTACCTTGAGCTTTAACATACATTTGATTAAAGAATTAAAGCATGCAATTTGCTACTTTAAAAGAATATAATTTGCATAAAATGTAGGCTCAATATGATCAAAGTATCGACTCGCCTTGGTTGTGAGGGAGAGAGTCCGAGTAGTCTTGTCCTTGATCGGCGTGGAGGTCTCCTGTCTCCAAAATCTACGCAAGGGAACAAGCAAAAATAAACGACAAGCAACGAGAGCAATTAAATACACAGAATACACAAATGAACTCCAAATTGAACAAGACCTATGCCATTAGCAAGATCTTGATTTTAGAAATTTTAGAAATTTATTTCACAATTTTGGAGTTGAAATGAGGAGATAATAATATTTAAAGTCTAGCTTTTAAATTAAAATAGAAAAAGAAACTAAAATCGCAAACAAAAGAAAAACCAAACTCGGCCCGTAGCCAAAATCGGCCGGCCACACGTGCATTGAAAAGCAGCAGCAAGCGTGGCGCCGAGCCACGCGCACGCTGCCCAGCGGCGCAGAAAGATAGGCGGCGGCGGCGCAGAGAAAGGGAGGGTGTGTGGGCGGCGCTACGGGGAGAGAGAGAGGCGGCGGCGGAGGAAGAGGAGGCGGCGGCGGGCGACGCCGGAACCGGAGGCCCGGAGCTCACGGCGATGGCAACGGGAAGGGCGGCGGCGGCGACGACGACTACGGAGGTGCGGCTAGAGCGGCGCGACCGGAGGCGTAAGGCTCGGCTCCTCTTCTTCTTCTCTCTTTTACGCTCTTCTTGCTCTCGGGTGCTTGCTTGGTGGAGGAAGCGGAGGTGCGGGTTAGGGCTTTAAAGCCGGCGGGAAGCGAGAGAAGGGGTCCGGCGAGCTACACGGCTCGGCGCGCGGCGCGCCGCGGAGGAATGATGGCGGCGAGGCGGCGGTGCGAGGCGGCGGCGGTGGCGTGCGCGCGCGGCAACACGGCGCATGCACGCGAGGAGGAAGGAGGAGGGGATCCGGTCCGGCGGGGTTGACCTTGGCAAAAGGGGGGGGGTTCCGGAAAAGGGCATCACATACGGGCAGGGCCGTGATCCGGCAAAAGTGCTTGTAGGAAGCACAGTCTTGGTTTGATGCTGACATTCAAGAAGCCCATCAACATGTAAATCCAAACCGGTGTATTTTAGTCGCTCTCTTGTTTTGTTTTGTTTTCCCTTTCCTTTTATTTTATTTCCCTCTTTCTTTGTTTTTAGCCGTGGCGCCATATATAAATCCTCTTCTTTATTAATGAAAAGGCATGCAAAAAAAATGCAGTGGTCCGCAAACAATCCATTACATGTGCACAGTGTTTGAACACATATTAGAACGTTTATTAGCCTTAGGTTACTCTCAATGCGCAGTATCTTAGTGCAGTTTCTTAGTGCATGAAGAGTGTTAAGATACTATCTTCTTAATGCATATTTTTTTATAGTGTAGTATTTTATGTTCTTTTAATTAATTAGATGTAGAATCTCAAGAAGATGGTGTGTACAAGATGGAAAGAAGTTAATTTTCTTGTTTATGACTTCGAGCCAGAACAGTCTCTTATTTAGATACTGCAACAATCTCTCACCTCATTTAATCTACAGTCATCTCAGCACTTTGCCTACGTAACACTCTTAAAATATTGATTAAAATAGAGCATTAGGAACAGCCTAAACTAGTTCGGTACTCGCCAAACAGGACCGCTATAAGTAAGACGATCTCCTCGTACGATCCTCTTCCGATGTCTCAGCTAGGACCTGTAGCAGTGAGACCCACTGATTGCTCAAGATCACGTCGTACTGGCCTTGTAACAAAAAAACATCGTATGTGAAGCTTTTCTCCTCTCCAAAAAGCTTTTGCAGAAATTCTTGTATCCATATCTAGTGCCCTTTTAAGCAGAAAAAAAAAGGTGTTACGTCGATTGATGCCTTTTACGGCAACTCCAAGGCACGAAGTTCAATTGTGTTATCTATAAAGAAGCCACATTTAAATTTTTGGAGGGCATCAACGGAGGTGAGGGACATAGTTGTTGACTCGTTTAGTCTCTTTTTAAAATAAAATAATAAAAATAGCATGACGATAAGTTAGACAGGCGATACATGTCCCATACCACTCTCCCAGTCCGCTGAAGTTACCTTCTGTGGTCCCCGCACGCTGCAGGCCACATTCCGCAATCCTTGTACGCGTCAGGCCACATTCCGTGATCTTCGTACGCGGCAGACCGCCTACCGCACTCATAGTCTGCAGTAGGATGACATGCGCATGTAGACACCGTAGGCAAGCATGTTCCTGTTGTGCATGGGGATCGTGGAATGTGATTGCCGCGTACAAGGATCACAGAAGATGCTTGTCGTGGTGCCGTTTTTTATAAATTCGTACGAACGAGAGCTATTTTTACTATTACAATTTCACAAAGCACTATTTTAGCCATAGACTCGCGAGGGATAGAGATGCTAGAGGGCGATGGTGGTCCTGGTGAGGCGAGAGCGCGGCGGTGGAAATGACAACCAGGATTAGGTGTGACGGGGTAGTGGAGTGGTGGGTTCAAAAACAACGTTGGCAGGTGGCGCTATTTGGAAAGAAATAAATAGAAAATAGTGATGCAGAAGGTAGAGTACATGAGTGACGGGGTTGTATTTAATTGCCAGATGAGGTTTTTAAAGAGAAAATTAGGTTGTAGCTCTTTGAACTTATGAGGTTGTGCTACTTAGATCCATAAATTTATAATTTACTTTTTTAGCTCATTGAACTTGCGAGGTTCTGCCACTTAGCTCTCCGAACTTGTATTTTACTTTCTCAGCCCTCTGAACTTGTGAGATGGTGCCGAGTTTTGTTCCTTAACGAGCTTGACCGAGCCAAGCCGAGCTGACTCGTTATCCACCTCTAGTCGGAGTATATTGTAATCTAAGTGTTATTACGCTTTCTCTATGTCTACCCATGATTGTTAATGGGAGAGAGTGTGTGTTGAGTCGTGAAGCATTTCATTTAGTAAGGGCAAGTATGGTTAAACAAACAATCTCATTTGAAATCATCTCGAAAAATGATGTTGGAGCCCCATGTCGCCTCTCGTGACACAGGCGACCCTCTCCCCCTCGCCCCCTACCACGTTCCACCACCCAACACTCTCACCCACACAGAAAGTCGGCGGCTTCCCCGGGCACTCCAGAGCGAGCACTCGCAGACCTTGGCCTGGCGTGCAGTCACCCACGGCGCATGAGTGGCCTAGTGGGTCTCAAGCAGGAGCACAACGCCACCCGACCAGGCGTTCGCTTCCAGAAATTCATCCTCTCCAACTTCTACTCTCAAATGTAGGATGTAATTTGTCAAATTTAAATATTTTTGCTTTTTTTAACGAATTGAAAATATTTCGGAGGGTCGGGGGCAAAATCACCGAAATTTTGGCAAAATTAATTTCCCTGCACAAGGCCAAAAGTCTCCTCCTTGTGCGATACCCTTCCTCCGGCTCAACCCACCCTTGTTTTATACCTCTACCGCTTCTCTGATGTTCACACGTCACCTCGCTCCGCCCACCCCCTCGCCCCCTCGCGAGACATCGCTCCATCTTGTTCCCCATCGTCGCCTCCACCACCACCCCAAACCCAGCGGCCCCCCCCCCCCTCTGCCCGACCCCACGGGGTTTTCATGATGCCAATTGGTCCGATTTAGACTGATTCATCTTAACTTTAGGGAGTTTTGATGCCCGGGTGGACATGTCCCATGCAACGCATTTTTCCTACACTTTTGTCAGTCCTACGTCTGACATCCCCTCTCTCACCATCCAACGTGCTTTGCACACTCGCCTCCCCTAGGTCCATTTCCAACAACTGCCTTTCTCTCGTGGAGCCATGCTAATCCGCTTCAACTCTCCCACTGATCGGGAAACAACAATTACCCACCCAACTCCTCTGGAGGTAGTCGAGGGTAGGGGGTGTTGGGAGGTGATCGTACTAACCACTTCAACCTCACAACCTCACGTGTTTAGTTGTGTGTTCTAGTATTTATAAAACGAGAATACCTAGGAGGAACTAGGTAATTTTTTCATTACGAAGAAGAATAGACACTCAAATTCGAGTTGAAGAGGACTTAAACCTTGGTGGTGGTGGTGTACACCCACACTTCCTACCAACTGAGCTAGGCTCAGTTCCTATGTGTTCCAGTATTTATATGTAGTGCTTTTAACACATATAAACTACCAAAAAAACACATCTAGAAATTTGGACAGCGTTTCAAAAAATCTCGACCCAACAGGCTGGCCTGGCACGACACGAATAGTACTAGACCAACACGACATGGCCTAAGCATGGCCCAGCCTGTTAGGCCACTTTTATTTTTTAAAAATATTTATATGATTTTATTTTATAGTTTTTGAATTTTATATAATTCATTTTATAAGTATATATAAATTTATTTTGTATTTTTAATATTATTTATTTTCTAGGATTTTTTTATATTTTCTTCAAAATTTCGTGCCAAATAGCCAAAATAGGCCGACACCGGCTCAATAGGCTAACTGTGCCTGGGCCAGCCTGACATAGCCTGTGAGACTATCATGATATGCTTGAATCCTCAACCCATAGACCGACACGGCACGATCCATCTAAGTAACAAGCTAAATAGACAGCCGTGCATAAATAGGATTGTGTCTTACCGGCCGTCTTGCACCACCTGTCCCGCAGTCTGTGCACCCCGCAACCTGCCCCTGTCCCTGAGCAGCGGGGCCCGCCAAATCCCTCCCGCTCTGCGTCCCCAGGATGTACCCACGGAAAGCGCATCACTAGGCACTAGCACACCGCTACTTTTCGGCAGCCGAACCGAAACCGTCGCGCAGTTGTTGGAGGCGGAGCGGCGTCCCCGTCCGTCGCCTTCACTTCCCCACCTCTCCCTTTCTCCCCTCCCGACAGCGACACGCGCGCGCGCTCGGCGGCGGCACAGCTACTTGCACCGACCTCGAGCCGCCTCCCAGGCGCCCCACCAGTGGGTAGTTGGAGCGGTAGCGGCGGCGTTGCTGCGACCTCTCTCTCGGGCGGTCGGGGAGGCGAGGCGGCGATGGGGAGCGAGGACGGCCTCGTCGAGATCCACCCCCGCGAGCTCCAGTTCCTCTGTACGTACCCCGATGCGAACAAACTCTTTGCCGCTCCTCCCGATCTCCTCTGCAACTGTGTGATGGATTGAGTCCGCCGTGGTGTGCAATTCGGTGGATCGGTGCGACGCGCGCGCTTGCGGTTGCGGCACGCCGATTGCTTAGCCGATCGTTTTGCTCTGCTCTGCTCTGCTCTCGGTGTGGTGTGCTCTGATCGTGAGCGGGTTGCTGATTAGCTAGTGGTGTGTAATTTGCTGATTCGTTTAATTCGTTTGTTTTTTCCCGCATGGGTTGAATTGGGATTTTGAGGAGCGGGTGAGTTCGTGTATGGTTTAATCGGGCTTTGATTAAAATCGATTTCAGAATGTAGTTTAAATTGTTTGCTTGTACCATGTTATGCAACGTTGTATCCGTTAGTTTCTTCTTTGAAATTTTGTTTTGCAATTTTGAAACTAAACTGTACTGTTACCTCCTTTTGTAACGTTAACGATTGCTGAAATTTCGGGGGATCAGTTGGTACTCGCGAATTGAGTAAATATTGCATTCTTTTCCTCATTCTTCCAGATAGAATGGTAATCACTAGCAATTATGTTAGTTTTATACAAACAAATTTTAGGGAATTACTGTGACCATTAACATTTTTGTAACATGATACATACAGTTTGGATTTGTCTTGTCGAGTTTGTATTTTCCTAATAAAGTCGTCACTTTAGGAGGTTGAGTCCTTTGTCTTTCTGGTGGTGGTACTGCGGTAGTGGTGGTGGTTGGTTGTGATCTGTGAAGAGGTAGTTCATGTAGCGTGAGTGGTTCTCAAGTTTGGTGCACGGCCAGCACGGGCATGTGACGGATCTGCTTGCCACATATGTTGTGCATTTGGTGAATTGGCTGCAATGCTGGCTTTCTAGATTCCTTGCTTGTTTGTTCACCACTTCCTTTTGACGAGACAAAAAGAATATAAGAACATGGTGTGGTGCAATTGTTGCTGAATAGGTTTGGTGTGTGCGTTAGACTTCTGAATAGGGAGGTGGTGAAACAGGACGATGTAGTTGTACGCGATGAATGAGGTTAGGAGGAAACCTACTTGACCTGTGTTCAATCGCACTGCATTTAGTTGGGCACTGGGGACCAGTAACTACATGCAGGCCAAGCTAGTTTATTTCCGTATTTATACCAAGCAGGGCGTATTGGTGATGGTGTTAGATCTTGCTAGATGATCTTTGTAAATGCCTTCCGCGTTCATGACAAGAAATGATGGTGGTTTTGTTGAATGGGGACGAATTGCCTTGTTGATAAGGATCCAACTAGCTGATTAGATGAATTCCGATTGTTGGCCCAATCTTTCACGGTACACTCGAAGATCAGTAGCTCGTCGTATTCTTCTCTTTACTTTGGGTGAACAGTAACCACATGTATGAACAGTACCACGTGGGTGAATAGTCCGAAACCTATATAGCAAATCTTCAATCTCTAGTTGTGCTAAACCGTGAGGATTAGAAACAATAGAGAATAACTTCATAAACCGATCTGATTTGGTCGAATTGTAAAGAAAGAGTAGTAGATGAATCTTCTTGGTTGTAGTCAAGAACAAGGTGTCCTTGCTTTGTGCCTAAGCTGAAACACCAGATGAGAACTTCCTCTTGATTCCTCCTCTCTCTAGCCCTTCCTCGTAGTACCTCTCAAGGACACATTAACTCAAGAACACACGATATGCGCCAAAACGGCTTTTATGATTTTTATTATCTAAACCATAACTTGTTCACCTACGTGGTGCAGTCATGGGGGGTTTATATAGCCTCCCACGCAAGCAGGATGAACAGTATCCGAGTTGGTGAACAGCTGCATGAACAGTAATCGAAAACCAGATCCTATTGCAAACTCTTACTTTAATTGTAAAGTTAAGCTACTCTAATTTCGGAAAAAATATTAAACACCAATTGGTTGTCCGAATTGGATCCAAACTGAACCAACCCACGTGCCATGTTCTCGGCATTCTTCCCATGCATGGCCAAGTCTCTCTCGGTTTCCCTTGTGTCGTGGGCTTTCCTTCTCTTAGCTTCTTGCGCGAACTTGTTCCATTCACTTGATGTTTCCTTTGACGCCAATGCAACCCTTTCTGCTATGTCACCACAAGTCTTTCTTGACCGTCTGCATGCACTAGGGTTTTATCCCGAGAGCATGTTCCCTCTCGTTGGCCAGCATCCCTATCCACCCTTTCGGCCTTCACAACATTTTGTTTTACCTTTTGTTGTAAAACAATACCAATGACACCAATTTGAGTTCTAGCATTAGTTTGCAATTTAGAGATGCAAACCAATGCTTTGGTAGTACTTATGGCCGTATAACTTGTATTCGTACCTGTGTACAAGACTTGGGACTATCAGATCCTTTATCCAAATTGATTTGTTGCATGTATGATTCAAGGGTGAGATTCGGTACCAAACTGTGCATTTTCTATTTGGATTTCCTGTGTCACTAAGGTGGTTAGGGCTGGTGGCAGTTTGTCTTGTATACATAGTTATGAATGTGATTGAAATGAACTCAACTAACGAAAAAAAATTAGAAGCCTCACATTTGGAAAGGAGAAACCTGTGAAACAAACTTAACAGTATAAAAGGGTTTAGGTACAGCCCATGATGCAGAAATAGAATAAATGGACTTTTGGTTCAAGCTAAATTGTGATAATACATGTTAGATAACCACAGAGGCAACATACAAGTGATTAAAGGGAGTCGATTGACAATGAAATAGAACTGGATTGTACATTTTTGGTCGTGTTGAGGTCTTAGACAACTTGTAACGTAAAAAGATGTCCTCAAGTAGCATTGGTTTACCCTTGGGAAATGTGAATGAATTACTACTATCTGCTTTGTGAAACAGTTTATTTAATTACAGAATATTACCTTCCTGTTCAAAGATTTAAGGATGGCAAAATCCATATATCTGTATTTGTCAATTCAACACTGTTGCAGTGAATATTCTTACAACATGTAACATTATAGCTGCCAGACCTATGTTGTTTTGTTAATATGTTACTCTTCAGAGGTTAGTCAATATGAACTAGGTTTTTCTTATTATCTTAGATCACATTTTCTAATTGTGATATAGCCCACTGAATGCATACTTTAGACCATCTTGAATATATTAGTATATCTGTGTTTTTTTTTTCTTGTTGCCAGTTGAGGTGAAGAAGCAAAGTTCATGCTCAGTCCATCTAGTGAACAAAACAGATGAATATGTTGCATTCAAGGTTGGTATGCAATTTTAACTTACATTCAAATTTTCGCATTGTAAACTCAAGCATTTTCTAGTGTTGCCAACGCTTGATCCTTAAATTTGCTGGACATGTGTGATCTGGTTTATACACCTAGTTATTTCATATATATAGTCATTGATCTCCTGTTTATGACTTAATATATTGTCATGTGCATACGGTAGTACGGCCGGCCGGCAGCCCATTAGGGCCCATGTGAGACAGGCGTACATGGCAGCATACATGCAGCCACAATACTAGGGCTGGCTGCAACATATAACTTAGCTATCAAGTTAGAGTTTAATTATAGATAGAATAGGATCTTATCTAGATGGAAAGTAATCTTATCTTTAGATGGAAAGGTTAGATTGAATTGTTAGGTGTTATCCCTATATAAAGGGAGGCCTATTATCATTGAGATCAAGCAATGAATAAGTTAAATCAAGTGTACCTCTCCCCAACATTCCAATCTATTCTCCCTAGTAGGGTTCAAAAACACCTCTGGACCAAAACCGGAGAGGGCAGGAGCGTGTCGGTGATTCTGGAAATTCGGAAATTTCCCGGGCAAATTTCATAATCCAAAATGTGAACTCAGAATAGTACGTAGTGATGTAAGGACCGATTCTGGCGATAGCGAAAAAACCGTGAAAAACCGGAAAAACCGGTAAACATTGAAAATTTGGAATAATGCGAATATTAATTAGAAACGCGAAGGTTGTGCAATGTACTCATTGGTATCATAGAGTACAAGTCCTTCATATTGAGCTAGGTAAGCTTTGTATTGATCCCAAGTGTATGTTTCATGGACGTGTTCTACCTAATAATTATAAACTTGTTGATAATACTCGGGTTCCACCCATTGAAATTTATCCTATGTACGGCAAAGAAGCACTAAGCAATTAGTTTCGAACTGCTTGTCACCAACAAACCAACTAAGAGATAACATGTGAAAAGAACATATTTCAATATGTAATCTAGCACAAAAAGGTCTAAACCAACCAAGGAATGACATTACGAAGTCAAAAATTCAAATTCAACTTTTAAACTTTTCGACCGGTTTTTCAAAACCCGGTTCCATCTGGTAAATCCGAGTTCTGCAGAACTAGCCGGGCAGTTTCACCTGCTCCTAGTCCGGTTCCTTCCTCCCTACCATGCGCTCTCTCCTCAAGTGTAGTTCTACCTCTAATGATCATTGTTTTCTCCTTTCTACGATGTTTACCCAATGAACTAAGGTTCATAACAATTAGTATCGAGCGGTCAATCCCTTCCCACAATTTACGCTACCAAGGCTATGGCTTCCGATCCGACCACAAGATCTGTTGCCGAGTCGTTGGCCATGGTAAAGGCTAACAGCAACAAGATTATGTCCATCGGTGCCATCGACAATGACAAGAAGATGGGGTCATCTTTCGACATGCATGCCACTTTAGAAGATCGAAGCGCAACAAGAGGTGGCGGTGGTGATGCTTGCCATCTGTGACGAGCAGAACCGCAACAACCATGACGCTTAGCACCATCTGCAGTCCTACCGAGAGCGATTGCGGCACTACCGGAAGCTACAGCGGCGCTGCTCTGACTTGTCGTGGCGTGGCGGCTTCGCCACGCGTCTTGGCGTGTCTGCGCGGCGGCACCAAAACCTTCGCGGTATTACGGCTGTCGCGATCTTTGCCAAAGTTTTTCGTGGCAACCATGTTGCTACTGAAGCCCGCCGCGACAACCTTGTTGTTGTGGAAACCTACCACAATGTTGTTGTGCTTGCCGCGGTTGCCACCGCCCCTGCCATGGCAACTGCAGATGATGTTGATGTTGTTGCACCTGTGCGTGAAGGCCATGGTCTCAAGGTCACCGGTTTAGTGTCATGATTTCTCGTTGACATGGGGCTTGCAAGGGCTACAACCATGGCTACAACCTCAGCTCAAGGACGAGCTATCGTGATAGGGTGGAGTAGTTGTCATGTGCATATGGCCGTACGGCCGGCCGGCAACCCATTAGGGCCCATGTGAGATGACGTACATGGCAGCATACATGCAGCCACAATACTAGGTCCAACTGCAACATATTACTTTGCTACCAAGTTAAGAGTTTAATTTGAGATAGAATAGGATCTTATCTTTAGATGGAATGTTTAGATTGAATTGTTAGGTGTTGCCCGTATATAAAGGGAGTGGACTAGGGAGAATAGATTGGAACATTGAGATCAAGCAACAAATAAGTTAAATCAAGTCTACCTTTCCCCAACGTTCCAATCTATTCTTCCTAGTCCAATTCCTTCTTCTCTACCATGTGCCCTCTCCTGTAATGTACCTAGTACATAACAAGGGGTAAACATCTATCAGAGGGAGGTCGGACGGCGACGACTTAAAGTAGAACGACGCTAAGTGAAGGAGGGCACCGATTGGGAGAGGAATAGATCTAGAATAGCCGGTCAAAGGAATGATCACAGCTGGACTTTAGGGATTATGAACTTGTTTATTCATCTTTGCTTGCTTAAAGAAGATACAATGTCATCCATTTTATAGGATAACTTGACTTAACCCTTAAGAAACAATATCTAAATTATAGAAGCAACTAACTGAAGATAAGCTTCCAAACTAACCAAATCAATCTAATTGCAAACTAATCATGGATGAACAGTACACATGCTACAGTACTGCGCCCATAACATTCCTTGCATGGTCGTGGCTCCCCCAGGCCCACACCCATGACAACTTCATCCTCCCTTTGCAACAGCTCGTCCTCAAGCTGTGGTGGAGGCCATGGCAGCGCCAAGGCTGGCTTCGGTGGCATCGCTTGTGGGGATGGCAACGGTGGAACCAACAGCGACGCCGACGCAAAGGACGGTTGTAGCAAGATGAACCGTAGCGCCATGGCGGCTTTGGTGGTGTTGCTCATCACGCCGGACCGGATCGCGGTGAATATCCGTGGAACACGGAAGGCTTAAACCACGGGCGTTGCTTAGGAAGCCGTAGTGGCAATAGCTGGATCGTGAATAGAGATAACAGCAAGCAGGAAGGAGAATATTGGTGAAGAGAAGGTGTCAAGGCATCAAAATCCCACAAAATTGTCAAGGCATCAAAATCCCACAAAATTCAGTGGCTACGGATGCTGGGCCCAATATAGGATAACTTGACTTAACCCCTAAGAAACAATCAGGTTCCTCCAATATTGTCAAGGCATCAAAATCCCACAAAATTGGGCCCAGCATCCGTAGCCACTGAATTCCCAAAACAAGATCAAAGCCATCTAATAGAAGTGAATAGCAGTCGACTTGAAACCTCTCAGTATCAATGTGCAAAGACATAGCCGGGCAGAGCCCCATGCTAGGGACTCGATCCCCATTAGCCACCAGGACGCGCATCCCCGGACATGGTTGGACACATACACCTACACGACGAGCGGCCGCCGGCGTGATAAAGTTATGTGTAGATTCTGAGTCCAACAGCGCCAAGAGAGATGTTGTGCCGATCGCCACCCGGAGCTGCATGGTGTTGTTGGCGCGTGGCTTGATGCCTGTCAATGCATATAATGATATGCCCGGTTCCTCCGGACCATCCTCCTTGTCCAGAAAATCTTCATTGCCGAGTCATTTGCTCGAGAGGCGAGGAGGAACAACCGCTGCAACGATGCCGGGGTGAATTTCTCTCGCAATTGTAACATAGACCACCGCACGCCAACGCTCCATCTCCTACTGTGAGAAAGTGGCGGCGCATATTGCGACGAAGTGGTTCAGAGCCAGCACCTATCTTAGGAATCGGCACAACGGCGAGGGAGGATTGAACTAGGGCGTTATAAGTCTTTGCTTCGCGGGTGTTAATGGCGGCCGTGTGGGATGCGGTGGTCACCGGCGTGACTGTGCTTCGCGTTCATATGCCGCGCAAGTGCCATGGCCATCCGGAGACTAGTGGATTACGTAGTTCTACATCGGTCGGATGGGTTCATGGAACCAGTGTGAGCAATTGCACTTGTTGGCGAGGTTGCAAGTTGTCGATTCGACACAGTATAGCTAAGAACTTTTCTTGGTATTCTTCGATAGTGCTGGCCTGTGTTAATTCTTTGAGTTCACCCAAAGGATTGTGGCGGATCGATGGCCCGAAGCGCAAATTGATGTATTCTTTGAAGTTACGCCAATTTGGTTCGCCTTCATCTCGCTCGAGTTGGAAATACCATTGTTGTGCGATGCCGATGAGATGGTACGATGCAAGCCACACCTTCTCGTTTTCTGGAGTCTTTTGCCCTCGAAAAAATTGTTCGCATCTCTGCAACCAACCGAGTGGGTCTTCTTTTCCTTCGTACTTTGGGAATTCCAGCCGATGGAAGCGAGGTGGTCTTTCGGCCACCGGTAGACCTCCATTGTCATGGCCGTATGCCCCTGATCCTCGACCAGGAGTCGGCAGCAAGCCATCGCCATGATTTTCCGGCCTAGCAATCGATCCCCAAGTTCTTCAAGCGAGAATCCTGCTGTCGGCTATTGTTTCATCGATTGCATTGCGATATTCTGATGGCCGTCAATGTTGCGATCGCTTCGTGAATCGCATCCATCATTTGTTGATCGTCGCCATGAGCTCGATACAAGTTGTCACGCCCGCACCGGATCGCGGCGAATATCAGTGGAACACGGAAGGCTTAGGCCACGGGCGTTGCTTCCGAAGCGTAGTGGCAATAGCCGGATCGTGAATAGAGATAACGACAGCGGGAAGGAGAACTAGAAGAAGACAAGGAAGAATTGGGTAGTAGACTGCAGTTACTTTCGGAGTACATCGTATCTCTTTATATAGACTCATCTATTGCAATACTCGGATACAACTCTTCATCCGAAACCAACTCAACTTGCTTAACTCAACTTGCTTGTTTATCGGACCTTTCCTAAACTGAATTAAAATACCTAATAAACCTGACTTGCTATTCTAAACATTGTCATTGCTTGATTGTCGCCGACGCCTAGTGTAGACGTTGCCCCACGTGACATTGCCCATGGGGATGGCAGCGGTGGAACCAACGGTGGTGCCGACAACTCGGCAGCAAAGGTTGTGGTGGTTGGCTCTGATACTAGATGTAATGTACCTAGTACATAACAAGGGGTAAACATCCATCGGAAGAAGGTCGGACTGCAACGACTTGAAGTAGAACGGCGCTAAGTGAAGGAGGGCACCGATTGGGAGAGAAATAGATCTAGAATAGCCGGTCAAGGAAACGACCACAGTTGGACTTTAGGGACTATGAACTTGTTTATTTATCTTTGCTTGCATAAAGAAGATACGATGTCATCTTTTTTATAGGATGACTTGACTTAACCCCTAAGAAACAATCTCTAAATTATAGAAAAAACTAACTAAAGATAAACTTCCAAACTAACCAAATCAATCTAATAAGAAACTAATCGTGGATGAACAGTACATGCATGGCACTGTACTGTACCACGTCTGTAACATTCTTTGTATGCCCGTGGCTCCCCCTTAGGCCCACTCCCATGACACCACCTCTAAGGACAATTCTACCTCTAACTGTCGCCGTCAGTCTCCTTTCTACGGTGTTTTCCCCAATGAACTAAGATTCATGACATATATGAAAATAGAATAATTCATATTTACTACTGATCAAGCATTTTGGCCAGGTTAAAACAACTTCTCCTAAAAGATACTGTGTTCGACCAAATACAGGAGTTATTCTTCCAAGGGCAACATGTGATTTTACAGGTGCGTGTAGTTTTCTACTGGCTGATGATGATAATGGTGATTTGCCAAATTCAGAATTGTTTGTAACGAAGTGTTGTGCGAGTCACGTGTTCCCTTTTTGTAGTTGACATGAGTGGACTTCAAACCTTTGGTGAAATCAATTTATGTAATAATTATTCAATTTTTTTTTTTGTAAAGTTAGCATGTATAGCTTTTCAGCGCAAAATCAGTTGTCCACTTATGTGATTCGTTCATGATATGATAAGCTGACTCCTGCTGTATCACTTGTTGTACTCATCCAACGGCTGTGATGAGTTTGCTTTCAAGGAACAGGAAATATCTTTATGCATTTTACTTGTTCTTCTGTTAGTTTGTTTAAGTTTTTTCAACGTAAATTGTATTTCATTTTGAATTTATGTTTCATTAACTTTGTTGTTTACCAAAATTTAGTTACTATGCAAGCACAAAGGATTGCTCCACCAGATTTGCAGATAAAAGACAAGTTTCTTGTGCAGACCACAGTTGTTCCTTTTGGTACATCTGATGAAGGCATTGTTCCTGCTTTTGTAAGTATGCAGCAATTTATGTTTGGCTTGTGTGATATTTTCTTTTCATCTTTCACCCTTATTTTGAATCTGCCTTATTTGTCTTTGTAGTTCTCCAAAGAATCTGGAAGATATATTGAGGAGAATAAGCTGATAGTTGTCCTTGTCAGTGCAACTCGACCTGAAGTTGATGAACTCATCAATGGTGTTCCTAATGCCAAGACAGCTGTTGAGGTTCCTGTGGCAAAAGAGACATTGAATATTGTGAATGAAGTACCTAATGTGGTGAATGAACTTCCTCATCCCCTGAAAGCAAGCTTTCCCCCTCTAAGAGAAACTCCAGCTATTCTAAGTAAAATTGCCCTCCCTGAAAAAGAAACTCCTACTGTTCTGAGAGATTTTCCAATCCCATCAAAAGAAGCTCCAGCTACTTCAACAGAATCTGCTCTCCATTTGAAAGAAACTCCTACTGTTTCTGTAGACTCTCATTTTTCTTCAACAGAAACAAGTGTAGCCTTAAAAGAATCTCCTCCACCACTAAAAGATACTTCTTCTCCAAAAGAAGTTGCCATCTTAAGTGATGGAGTTATCAATGCAGAGTATCTTCATCTATCGCATGTAAGTTTCCAATTCCCAGGTATTTTGCATGTCCTGCTGCCTCTGTTTAGCTTATTTTAAAAAACAATTTCCATTTGTGGCATTTAGCCCATTATTATTTCATTAACTCAGAGTTTTATTTGTTATGTAAAATTGTAAATATGAAGTGAGATAAAATGTGCTTAAAACTTACAGGTTGCTTCTTCCCTCCAAACTGCATTTTATCTTTATATTGACTAGAAATAATAAATACAGTCACTTGATTAGCTTTCAACAGCTCCCATGCGTTTATTTTGCAGTCCGCTGGCTAATTTTATTCATTATTCGTACCAGGTAACTGAAGATGTTCAGAATCTGAAGTCAAAACTTAATAATCTTGAAGTAAAACTAGAAGAGGTAAGAAAAAAAGTTACACCAATATGTTTGATTGAGGGATTATCGGATCAATTCTGTGGACACTTTCTGAATCGCTACACTGTTGCATTGTCCTTTTTTGTAGGCTGAAAATTTGATCATAAAACTGAGGGAAGAGTCCAGAACTACCATCAAGGAACGTGATAAGTTACGGCATGACATGGTACGATTTTAACTGCATGATTGATATACACTATTCTCGGAGAACATGTTCTCCATTGTCAATGTTCACGATAATTGAAGCTTCAATGAACAACTCTAAGCTTGCGCAATTGCCCAGGATTTCGATTGCAAACCGGAATGACACTGAACCTACTTACGAATATTTAAAAAGCATTAATTTGATTGAATTATGGCCTAACGGCTATTTTGCAGCAACAAAATAGTTATCTCAAGCCCAAGCTTTAACTTACATTCAGAAGAACCAAATAGCCTCCATAGGAAAGTTTGAGTGCGGTCATAACCCTAACACGAACTCCAGTGTCCTTCAATCTTTTGATACACCTTCTGATCAAAATTTAGTAAAATTGAGTATATAACGTAAGCCACATGAGAAAAGCTATTTAACTACATGTCATGAACTCAATTAATTGTTGAAGGTTTATCCTATCATGTATATGTGGATATAACATTTGAGTTTAAATAGTTTGCCTTTAAAAAGGTAAAATCATACTAATATAACATCGGGGATTTACTTAATAATTGTAAATACCATCTTAACATCTCAAAATCTCTACTTATGCTACATATATTAGAGTCACCCATAAACACAATTTTATTAACCGGAAACATAGCGTATTCGAATACTATTAATTATACTCTGCAGAGTTGCCCAACTTTACCCACAAGATACCTGAAACTCATAATGTCATGTAATATACACGCAACCTGATAACGTGTGACTGAGTCGAGATAACAAAGCATTTCCACTGCTCAACCTTATAACAAAGCATTTCCACTGCTCAACCTTTCTAACCGCTACCCAGTAGGTTTAAGGTCAATATAGCTATCAGGAAACCACCGGCCAATGGTGGAGTATGCGGTCCGATGCTAACTGGTTCATACCATTGATCGGCCTACTCTTGACTCACCTCAATCTGCGGCTGCTCTATACCACAAAAGTAGTTGACATCCTATAGATATTCAATCAGAAGAGCAGTGTACTAAGCCAAGCCAAGTTGGATGTACCAAACACGTAGTTGAGCGAGCTCTATGTCTGTTAAGCACGGCGTATCCGAATACCATTAATTATACTCTGCAAAGTTGCCCAACTTTACCTACAATATACCTAAAACTCATACTGTCATGCAATATACACGCAACCTGATAGCGTGCAACTGAGTTGAGATAACAAAGCATTTCCACTGCTCAACCTTTCTAGCCGCTATCCGGTAGGTTCAAGGTCAATACACCCATTAGGAAACTACCGGCCAATGGTGGAGTACGCGGTCCGATGCTGATTGGTTCATACCGTTGATCGGCCCACTCTTGACTCACCCCAATCCGTGGTTGCTCTATACCACAAAAGCAGTTGACATCCTATAGATATTCAATAGGAAGAGCAGTGTACTAAGCCAAGCCAAGTTGGATATACTAAACACGTGGTTGAGCGAGCTCTGTGTCTGTTATTTGGCACAAAGTTCTTGTCTTTACCTGTCTCTAGTGAGGAAATAGACCAACATCAACTCGTGACTGTTCACCTGCTTGCTCTCACCTTTGACTCACTTTTGTCAAGTATATTGGGTTGTCCATTCTCTTGGTCTCAACCCTTAACTCTCCACCAAAACCATCAGCAGATAGCTAATACTCTTTTTCAGAATTTATAAACACATTGTGTGACAATGCCGAGCATTTAATATTTTATGTAACTTAACATTGTCAAGGTGAATATGGCCTACAAAAGAATAGCTGGGTGTGTATGTGGGGTGATGAGATTTATCTACTCATCATGGCATTCAAAAGTATTATTTCAATATTAAAGTAATTGGCATAAATATGATAGTGAAAGTAATAATAAAAGTACATAAAATATAGGTTTGAAATGATCAAATGGATGCAACTTGCCTCCACATCCACAGTCATTGATTGGATTTACATTTCCTATGTCTTGGTCAATTCCTTTTGTAGCTTGATTAATAAATTCGAGTTCTATCATAGAAGAAAAATAAATAAGTCCGGACTCAACAGGAGGCGAGCTTGGAACAACATAAAATAAATAAATTCAAAAAGAATGGTGGTGGGGTGGTTGGGATTATTTGGTACTTGATTTGGTTAAACAGAATCGAAAATGGGATTCACGGACTTGAAATAGTCAAAACGGACATATATATGTTTAACAGGTCTAGAATGAATAGTGATGGATTTGGGTGAACAATGATGGTTCTGGTACTATTCGCTAATGGATTCGGGTGTAATAGTATCGGCTTTAGTGAATAGTATCAGGTCGACCCTACTCATGGTGGGTCGGATTTGTGAACAATATTAGGTTTGGGGCCGGGTGTTAATGGTCTTTGATTAGTAATGGGCTTTCACGATGGGAACAGTGCTAGCCTAATTTGGCTGATGGGCCTCCTTGGCGGCCTATTCGGGCACTTGGCCCGTTTTGGCTTTTCTAGCCGAAGGGAGCCCAGCTCCCTACCGCCTCTCTCTACTTTCCCCTCCCTCTGTCCACCCGGCGGCGGTAGCAGCGATGGTTGGCGGTGGCGAGGAAGAGTATAGGGAGAATCAGTGAGGTGAGGGCAACCCATTTTTGGGCATTCACGCGGTCGGAGGAGGTTCGATGAAAGGCGAGCGGCGGCGATGGCACACGGCCGAAACAGAGCATCAGCGTGGCAACGCTCCGGCCAAGACGACCGGTGCTTGAGCACCAGCGGGCCAAGGGGAGTCCGATGGTGGTGGCGGTGGAGCTTGGGGTGGCTTGTGGTGGCGTGAGCCGTGGGCGACACGGCCATGGCGCACGGTGGCGACAAGGATGGAGTGGGTGGGGGGGAGACTAGGGCGCAAGGGTGGCGGTGAATCCGTGTCGGGCTCACCGGAAAGGAAGAAGAGGGCAGCGGAAATTGGGGTGATGTGGCTGGAGTTGGAGAAGAAAAGGGGTGCGGGGAGGTTGATTAATAACAATGGGGAATAATACAATAGACATATATCTCTAACATGTTAGGAATAGCAACTTGTATTCTCAGGGAGCCAATGCGCTAGTATATATACACAGAGTACAGGTGGTGAATATGCAAATAACCCCTCATAACAATGGGGAATAATACAATAGACATATATCTCTAACCCCCCCTCAAACTCATGGTGGATCAACAACACTGAGTTTGGAGAGGTAGAAGCCGTGTTGTGCACGAGTGTGGGCCTTTGTAAAGAAATCCGCTAGCTAAAGCTCTGAAGGCACATACTGAAGAGTAATCACCTGATCATGCACACAAGACCTCATGAAGGAAGCATCAACACCAATATGCTTGGTGAGCTCATGCTTCACAGGATCACGAGCAATACTGATAGCACCTATACTGTCTGACAAGAGAGAAGTCGGTGTAGTGACAGAAACACCAAAATCCTCAAGTAACCACCGTAGCCAAGTAATCTCTGCTGGCCAAGAGAGCCATAGCGCACAACTCACCGTGACTCGAACGGGATATCGCAATCGCTTTCTTCGTCTTCCAAGCAATGAGAGAACCACCAAGAAAAACACAAGAAGCAGAGATAGACCAACATCGGAGGATCGCCGCCCAAGTAGCATCCGAATAAGCCCGGCTATAACGAGCCGAGCGTGGAAAGAAGAGACGGCGAGAGATAGTCCCACGAAGGTATCGCAGAACTCAAGAAGGTGGTCAGAGTGGACCCGAGCGGGCAGCAGACGAATCGACTCGTAATGTGGATCGGATAAGTGATATCCGACGAGTAATGACAAGGTAGACAAGGCTCCCAACAAGATGACGATAGCGAGTCGGATCGTAAAGAGGCTCACCATCGAGGGTTTGAGGTGAACGTTGAACTCCATAGGAGTCTCAACGAGACGTTGCTGAGAGAGGCGCGATCAAGAAGATCTCGAATATACTTCTCTTGGGACATAAAGAAACCATCCGGAGTGGTTGTAACCTCAATCCCAAGGAAGTAACGGCGAGGACTAAGATCCGACATAAGGAACCGCCACTAAGACGAGCCTTGACAAAGGCAATGTACTCGAATCATCTCCTGTAATGATCATATCATCAACATACGTAAGAAGAAGAGTCCACCACGAGACGGCGTGGACAAATAGCGCAGATCATGATCACTAGCCGAAAAGCCAGCAGAAGAATCACAGAGGAGAAGCGCCAAACCAAGCACGAGGGGCTTGCTTAAGGCCATAGAGAGAGACGAAGGCGATGCATCATGCCCTCGGAACATAATACCCGGTGGCGGAAGCATGTAGACCTCCTCACGCAACTCGCCATTAAGAAAGGTATTCTTGACATCAAGCCGAGAAATGCACTAATGGCGAACAGACGCCACCGAAAGAAGAGCGCGACAAAGTGGTCATGTGGGCCACAGGAGCAAAAGTCTCGTCAGAGTCACGACCATGCTCCTGCTGAAGCCACGAGCAACAAGACGCGCCTTATAGCGCCAAGAGAGCCATCGAGCGAAGTTTTAATCTTATAGACCCACTTATATGTGATGGGGCGAGAGAGAGGGAAAAGGAACAAGATCCCAAGTATCGAGATACGGAGGCAGCAATCTCTCGGCCATGGCATGTCGCCACTCGTGATGAGTAACAAGATCCCGTGAGAGACAAAGCTCATGAGTAGTCGCACCAAAGAAACCAAAACGGCAGGGGCCGAATCGATCAAGATCACGGAGAGCGAAGCGAGGAGAAGATGACCCAACAGAGAAGATAGAGCATCGTAAGATGGCTTATCCGGAATATCCTCGCATCTGAGGTTGACGAGTGTAGAAGAGAGGTAAGGAGGGACCGAGCGGGAGGAGCGTGAGGAGCCGCAGGAGGCAAAGGAGGCGCGACAACGGCGAGAGGCCACAGGAGGAATATGTGGAGACTCGGGGAATGGGTGCCTCGGGGAATGGGTGGATGAGGCAAGATGATATAGGTGTATCCGAAAAGTCAAAAGTACAGACTCCACAGAGGAAGCCAAGAAGAGAGAACGCAAGGGTAGAAGGACGTGACTCGCCGAAAGTCACATCCCGAGAAACCCGCATCCGCCGACCAACAGATCCCAAGACCGATAGCCCTTGTGCTCGACACTGTATCCCAGAAAGACACACTCAACAGACTGAGTAGTCAATTTGGTGCGTTCTCGAGGGGCGAGGAGAACGTAGCAAACGTAGCCAAACAGACGAAGGCCAGAGTAGTCAGGAGGAAGACCACGAGACGCCGGCAGGATCGCACTCAAGAGCGTAAGAGGTCGGAGGTTGACGAGATAGGTGGCAGTGGAAACAGCCTCGGCCCAAAAGTGAGGTGGAATAGAGGCGGCAATCATCAGTGCACGAGCCGTCTCAAGGAGGTAACGATGTTTGCGCTCAGCGACACCATTCTGAGCATGAGCACCAGGACAAGAGAACTGAGCGAGAGTACCATGCTCAGCAAGGAAGCTGCGCAGGTAACGAGAGAGGTACTCGCCAGCGGAGTCAGCACGAAAGACACGAATAGGGGTGGAGAACTGTGTGTGGACCATAGTGGCAAATTGTTTATAGATAGACAAGACCTCACTACGAGAAGACATGAAATAGATCCAAGTGTAGCGAGAAAAATCATCTATAAATATGATATAATATCGATGACCCCCTTTCGAAACGAAGGGAGCCGAACCCCAAACATTAGAATGAACAAGATCAAAAGGACGCTGAGACACTGACTCACTGTGAGGGTAAGGAAGCTGAATTTGTTTACCTAACTTACAGCCCTGACAATCTAAAGATACGCCTCCGAGATGCACTTAAGACCACGACGAACTAAAGACGACAGACGAGATCCACACAGATGACCAAGACGGTGATGCCACCGCTTTGGAAAGAGCCGTAGGCGAAGTGGCGGCGGAGAGACTGGCGCGACGGCAAGCAATGGAAGGAAGGTGAAGCAGCCAAGCTCCCAGAGACGCTGTGAGTCAAGGCGCCGAGGGCCAGAACCAACCAGAGTTCCCGTGTGACGGTCCTAAACACAACAAGAGTCGAGTCAAGAATGACCCGACAACCAAGGTCGATGTCGCCCGTGAAAGAAGTCATGGTAAGGCGAGGAACATAAGCAATGTAAGGAACATGAAAAGATGAGTTGCCGAGATGTCCTCGACCAGAGACAGAAAGAGATGTACCATCAGTAGTAAGAACACTGATAGGAGAATCAAGAGTTGTAATGGAAGACAGAGTGAAAGAATCAGGAGTCATGTGAAAAGATGCTCCAGAATAAAGAATCCATGGAGAGATACCTGACTGTGTAGGAGGTGGTTTCTCAGGCCCAAGAGTCGAGAGCGAACCGCGAACCGCAAGCGGCGTCAAGTCCGCTATCTCTCGCTCGATGAGAGAAATCTGCAAGGAGTCGATCAGCGCCGATGTAGAAGACCGGCAAGCGCTAGTAGAAGAACGACGTGAAAGATGCCGCCGCTTCTTATAGCACAGGACTCAATGTGGCCGACCTTGTTGCAAGAGGAGCAGCTGAGGACGACCACCGCCGGATGGAGGCGGCCACCACCACCGTGGCAACTCGGAGGAGGCGCGGTCAAACGTGGAGCCGCTTGTGTAGCAAGTGGCGAGCGGCGAGCACGTAGGGGAGTGGTATCGGTGGCAAGACCACTCAGCGAGTCTCTCCGCGCGTATCTGCAAGAGCCTCCAGAGAGTAACACGAGGTGGCGTGCAAGGAGCTAGGCACGCCGCCGCTCGAACTCGGGGCGGCGGCAGTAAGGAACTCATAGACCACGAACCTGTGTCAAGACGTATAGCCGAGCAACACGGACAGGAGCGACAACCCAGCAGTCGCGAAGAGAGTCCAACTAGCGCGCATGCAGAGCTTTGAGCGTAAAAGCGCCAACGATGAGCATCGCCGCTGAAGAGAGTGCTCTGGCGAACCACGACAGTACAAAGCATCACGGAGGGCTCGAAGGCCGATTTAAGATGAGTCCACATCCGAAAGCCAAGGAGTCCTACAACCTAAGAAAATCGAGATCGATATCGGCGATGAATACAAAGCAGCGACGCGAGCATCATCATCGTACCACCGAGTGTAGGCGTTAGTCGATCCTCAGGAATCCAAAGCCTCCCGGTAGGCGAGGCACCCATCATCGGCAAGGCGCCCTTTCAACCGCACCTTGTCACCGCCGCGGGCGCAACAGTGTAGGCTCCGCGGAGGAATAGGGCAAGCGGGCGGATGACATCGCCAGAGGGCCCCAGAGACGAAGACCACGCATGTGGATGCGCATGAGACACAAAGTCGGTGTAGTTAACACCATCGAAGATCACCTAGCAAATGAGGAGAGAAACAATGCCCATTGGTAGGCGGCGCCGATCGCCGCGGCAACAAGACAACGGTTCAACGAAAGTCTAACGGCCGGACGGCGCGGCGGTTAACGACGCTTTTTCCTTTTTTCCGAGCGGTTAAAGCGGCTAAAGGCCTTGCCCACGATGCAACGCGAACTCGCGACGCGCGCTGGAACTAGGTTCCCGGCAGGCGGCGAGCGAGCGCTCGTTGTGGGTGGCGGCGCGCGGTCCACGGCGTCGGGTCCGCGCAGCCGGAGCCGCGACGTGGTCGCCGAGCGCGAAGCGGTGCGGGTGGCGAGCGTCGGTAGCGACGCGGCAAGAGCGAGGCGGCGGCGGTGGATCTAGCGTCGCGCGTGGAGGCGCGGTGGATCCGGAGCGGCGGCCGAATACGGCGAAGAGCGACCTAGTAGATTGCCTCGTCGCGAGGCAAGACGATCCGCGCGGCGCCAAGCAATCGGTGATGGGCGCGAGACGGCTCGAGGCCCGGCGATTTACTAAGATGCAGCCAAAGGAGACCTCGCGCGCGGAGCTGGATCCGCGACTTCGCGCGCCGGAGATGACAGTGTGGAGCGGAAGGGCGAGGAAGCGGCACTGCCAGGACAGGAGGACGAGTTGCGCGTCCAGGTGAGGAAAACCTAATTGGCTCTGATACCATGTTAGGAATAGCAACTTGTATTCTTAGGGGGCCAATGGGCCAGTATATATACACAGAGTACAGGTGGTGAATGTACAAATAACCCCTCATAACAATGGGGAATAATACAATAGACATATATCTCTAACAGTGTGGTGGTAGTGGGCTTTTATAGCCAGCAATGGCGGTGGCGGCAGTGTCCGAGCGGAGCGCGTGTGGACGGCTGCGCGCACTTAGCGTCGGGGAAGGGGGAAGCTGGCGGCGGGGTGGCGTCGCAGGAGAGGTGGAGCTATGTACGAAACAAATCCAATTTGTAAGAAAAAATTCCAAAAAAAATTGAATTTTTACTCCTCACGCCCAGGATTACGTCATGGGTCATTAGATAAGAATCCAAAGATAAAGAGGGAAACAAAGAATATCACTATTGTATAAACAAAAAGTTTGAGAGTAAACATTATCGGCTCGGACTGACAACGACGGGGACGATGCGTTGAGCACCTGTCGCGTGCGAAGGCGCGAGGTGAAGCGGCGCTAGCGTGGGCGGAATACGGAGCAGGTGGTGGCTGACAAGGTGGCAGTGTACTGGTGAGATTTGGCATGGAGTGAGGGCGGCACGAGAGTGAACGGCGGTGGAGCGCGGCGACCGGCAGTGTGACGCGAGGAGACCGGGACGAAAGGAGAAAGCGACGGCGAGGAAAACGCCTCTCGGCTGGGAAAACGTTTCACCAAAAGAGGAAGGCGGTTTTTTTTAGGAGAATTCCAAATTTGGTAATTTTGGGTCTTTTCAGCTTGCATATCCATACCCAATTTGTGTTTATGCGTTTGCCTTCCAATCCGCAACAACTTCTCTATTGTTCAGCTACGAGTATGCTACAAGAAAAATATGCAGTCGAGAGTAGATGCAGTGCCATAAGTTATTAAAACAACGTACAGGTTTATCTGTTCTTGAACATATCATTATCTCGTGTTATCTTGTTTTCTAACTCATGGTTTGCGTCTCTCGAGTAGGTTTTCTTGAAAAGGAAGGGCAATTCACGGAGTAAAGCCGGTTTCCCGTTGCTGTTCGTCATCTACATGGCGGGTGTCGGCGTGTCACTCGGTTACCTGTTGCACCTATGAGATCGGTGTGTGTTGGAGATGAAGCACCTGGAGGTAGCTGAGCTTTCTCACAGCAACTGAGTTGAGACTTGAGAAGCAGGTAGCCTTGCAGTAACTAATCAGAGAGGAATTGATGCGGATTGAATCTCCTGTTGAAGTTCTGATACGAGCTGATGCGGATCGAACTTCGAGATGAGATTAAATCCTATAGATTGCCTTATATTTCACGGTGAAACATCGGCAAGTGCAATAACACTATTGCAGTCGTGTAGTAACACAATGTCTTTCGTGCAGTAACACGCCGGCGATGGTGTAGTAACATTATGTCTTTTATGTAGTTACACGACATTCATAACATAGTAATGAACTTGATAATGTGGTTGAATCGTACTAGATCAACAAGAACTAAAGTAGAAGAGATCATCTGTGGCCTCACAAACAGTGGACAATGATTGATCACAAATTAGAAGATTGAATAGTATAGATTTCAAGGACAGTCTCAAGAATAGAACACCCTTGATCTGCACCGACTCTCACATGCTCTAGACTGGAAACTTTTGACTGGTAACTAGGAATTCACACTAACGACACACGATTGAAATATACGTGTTTTCAACTCATAATTTAACTATGCCTTTACATTGGGCGCACTCCATGGATTTATATAGCCAACACACGTACCAAGACCTCAACTCTCACGCATGTATATAATGTGAGGACCCGGAATATTTAACTAGTAACACTTAACCTCCAAATGGTTCTAGCATTACTAATTAAACATTCTAAGCCTCGATGGACATATGTTTCCCAGAATTGCAACATATGCACATCATCACAAAATTACACATCATTTCCATACAACATATATCACTAAGTTCAACAATGACATAAAGTAAAGTTATTACAAAAGAGAGCCGACCGCCAAATAGATCAATATACAAGAATGACAATGAGCAAAAGCGCCATAAGATGGCTAGAACAAAAGTCGACCTGCTAGCCACACACCCACAAGGCAACCGACCGGGCCGCCAAGCTAGTCGCCCATAAGCTACCACAACACACTCACAAAAGTGAGGCCCCTGCTCACCTTCTTCCTCTGCAACAAAACAATTAAGCATAGCAACCGAGTACAAAGATTGTCTTTGTACCCGCAAGATCGACGTGTGGAATAGCGCACCTATTCATAAACTACATGCAAGCTCATTTAGGTGGAGGTTGTATGTCTCTTTTTGCATGAAGCCAACTTTATTTGCAATAAGGTAATACATTTTAAAAGCAAGTTTGCAAATCTGTTTTGTTATCAAAGTAACAAGAAGTACGATACATACAAGTAACCACCGAAGTGACTATCCCAAGCCACCACAACATAGCACCTAATCCCGATTCGCACTACCCATCAAGTTTTAATTTAAAAGGTTGTAGTCTAACTCTTGAAAGACTTCCCAAGCGTGTCCATAACCTAGACGAGGCTATTCGAATAGTTTTAACCTCGCAGGGTGTACCAATGTACCCACACTTGATCGCCTTTAAGCCAAAAGCACACTTCCGTAGGTATGCCTACACTGGCTAAGTCCTACGAGACGCCCAATATTGTGTATTAACTACGAGCCGCTCGTATGGGTAGAAACACCATACGCTACATTGCAAGCGAAAGACAACAAATCCCATCCCGTGAAGTCTTTCGGTCACTACAATGCTCCCAACACCATCCCTCCCGCGACCTCCCGCGACCCGAGCCAATACACGCCAAAGTACTAAGTCAAGAGAGGTCCCATACCCTCTAGTGTGGTTAGCACGCTAAAATGCTTGGTTTAGTGTAACAAGATGTTCGGTCCTTGTTGACTCAGCACCATTCCAGCCACACGAAAATCACACCATCATACCATTGTGCCCAAGTCTAAATCATTTTGTTTTCAGCTTTAGTTTTCATAAGTAGACATGGCACAAGATGGAAATCATAATACATAATAAGTTTAGTGATCAAGGTTATCGACAAGTCGATAACCGCCATTTCTACCGAAGCTAAGCATGGCTAAGCAATTAATTCGCAACTACTAAGTGACAAGAGCCCTCCACGAACTCTCAATCACGAAAGAAGTAACCTAGGCTCATGGTAGTAGAGGATAATCATTTGCTAAGGAAATGCATCTACTAGGCCAACTATTAAAACAAAGTAGCAATGCATACATAGAATTTGTAATCAACATAAATACTTAAAATACTGGGATTAACATGATCAAATCGCTTGCCTTCTTGTCGTTGTTCAATTTGTTATGAGGATCGTTCTCGGGTTACCGCAAATGTCGAACCCTAAGCGAGAGGCAAAAGAACCAAGAACAACCAATAAGACTAGCAACACTTAAACCAAAGAGCAAGCAAAATTATCCAAATGCGACGTAAACTTATACACAAGGTGAAATACGAATATACCTAGACATAGGAACTGAAAACCTAATTTGGATTTGTGGTGCAAAAGATATTACCTAAAACCCATTTTCTACCATAATTAGCATCAGAGCAAAAATATTTTCTAGAAAGATTTTGAAGCTGAAATTTTTATGGTAGCTACCTACTGTATAGAGGTAACCCATATAAAATTTCAGGTCACTTGAGTTAAAGTGATTTAGTTATGATTTTTCTAAGATGCAAAATTAGCATAATGCACTTTCCAGAACATAAATATGTCCAAAACTAATTTTACAGAGGAGTATACCAACAGAGGGTTTTCTAGAATTTATCATATATATTTCGCAGATTCAGAGAATTACTTGTGCATTTTATAAGCCTTCCGTAGTTTTCTAAATGTCAAAATAGGTACTAAATCATTAATCAAGGTTCCTCGCTACAATCTTGGACTTACCATCATTTTTACATTAACATTGGGTTGATAACAAATTTATCAAAGTTGGAATCATTCATTTTGGACATACACAGAGCAAGATATGCATTTTCTAACGCTTTATCCATTTTCCGAATATTCAAATGACGAAACCAAGTTATTCCTAGTTATACAATTTTCTCATCGAACATGCTTAAATCCATTTTTATAATGAGCTAAAGTGATAACATAATTTATTACGCTTGGAATTAACTAAAAAGCGTTAAAATGAATTAGTTATGAGTTTCTAAAGTTTTTATATCATTTTCGCTGATAAACAATTGCTTACCAAATACGTAACAATCCAATAAAAAGGAAATGACGTGGACAACCTCACAACCCTTGATCTAACATCCTACGCTTACGCTACGAAAATAAAGCGCGCCGCAAACCCAATTGAAACCCACCGCTGGATCAAGATCCAACGGCCACACGAGTGTATGCAACCGACGGTGCGGTTGCTTGGGCCAATCCCAGCCGCAGATCGGCGGATGGACGCCCGTAACGCACTAACAACCGGATTGTCCGATTGCACACACGATCTCACCATTGATCGCAAGATCGACGCCCAGTATGCGAGGGGAACCGGATGGTCCGAATGCATGCAAGATCCGGGCCGCAGATCACAAAATGGACGCGGCTATAGATCGAAGTTCAAAAGAGGTATCGACGAGCTGGACGCATGTCGCTGATCACGAGTCACGATCGCAACGATTTAACCCACGCCAAGACGATGCGGCATCGGGCCCACAAGTCGCCGACTACAGGCTATGTTAAGACCGAATTAGTGATTCTAATGATTGACATTAAATAGATTCTAATGATCACGAGATTTGATTTTAAACCCTGCCCACAAGTCAATGACTGCAGGTTAATTCCGACAATGATTAAATGCCGACTCACTTAATTAAGCAATGATTAGGCATTAATGATGTCTGAACAAAGGCGAGTGAAACAGATTGATTTAAGGAGATTGGGCCCACCGGTCGCTGGCTCAATAATAATGATTAAGACACAATTAACAGCTAATGATTGGTAATTAATGTGTCCTAATGATCCGACGAAAACGGAGCTTCTCACCGACAAAACCCGAGTGGCTTTGCCGGTACCGTCGCCGGCGATCTCCATGCGCGCGCGCCACAAACTATCAAAATGGGTTCGCAATAGTGTTGCGGACCCAACGTGGTGACCTCGCCACGCGGAGGTTCGAACGCCGCGAGCCGGAAAACAAAGATGAAGGCCGACACGGCAAAACACGAAAATAGCAAAATGCTCCGCTGCAGTCCAAGGAAGCGAGTGCCATGACTTCTAGGGACTATATAGGAGCTACCTTAACCGAGAGGAGCTCCAAAGATGGCCGGGGAAGACTTGAACACGATGAAGTCCACCGGAGCCGAAGAAGATGAAGTGGAAGGTGAGGTTCTGAGCAAAATGAGTGGAACCAAATCATCGCCACAGCTTCATTATAGCTCAAAGAGGCTCCAAAAGCAAATAATTGCAAAAAGAACCACTTACCGGAGCTGGAGAAGAAAGGGGGTGAAATCAACCGAAAATCTCCAAACTTAAAATTGAGTGATTCCTGTGAATGCAACCCAAAACCAAGTTAGGGGAAATATAAAGGAGGTTGAGGAGTTCAAAAGGGTGCAAGAAATGTTGAAGATGAACCACTGGACACCAAGGCTGCCATTGGAGCTCTACGGCCAACAATGGTGGATTAAAGGTTTGAGATGATTTTGAGCTCAAACACGGAGAAGAGCAAAGTGTGGTGCAAAGGAACACCAGGAGGACCTAGAGGGACAATTATATAGGGGAAGGATTAGGGTTTCGATCAAGGACATGAGCCCATGGTGAGCTCGGTTCATGCTCCGGTTGTAGACCACGAAATGATGGGAGCAAGTGAGCATGGTGACAATGGAGGAGAAAGCCTGTGCGCATTAAATGCATTGCAGAGAGACGTTGACAAAAGCAACGTGGAGGTGACACATCAACGCCGACTGCGCCTCTCTCGCCGCCATTGTCGCGCACGCACGGAGAAGCCGAGGAGGAAGAAGAACGAGAGAGACAAACCACGCCGTCGGATTAAAATGGACGGTCACGATTTAGCGAAGTTCGCCGGACAAATCCGATTGCCTACGAATTGGACGGCTGATTGAAATCCAACGGTCCCTATTGACCAATGCAACCGAGGGTCCGAATGCTTACACGAACATGGGCCGCGCGATTTGAATCCAACGGCCGATATCGCGCGCGCTTTAAAACGCGCTCGGTGCGCTTAGGTGGTTCAACCAAGTCAAGTGGCTCGGACTGAGCCCGACTCAACCCAATGAATAGTGAATTTGGCTTTTAGGTTTTAATTAAGTTGAGACTTTTGAGGATTTATTTGGGGTAGCAAAATAACTCCAAAAATTCTGAAATTTTTACAGAGCTTGCTGACTGAGACATTGACCTTGTGCAAAATTTTCAGAGAGTTTTATGCTGCGAATAAATCTCCAAAAATTCTGCAAGGCTCTGTTTTAATGTTTGACCGAGAGTCAAACAGTTTGATCGCTTCTAAAAATATTCAAACAATTTCTAAAAATTGTGAAATTTTTCAGAGGGGTCACATATCATCCCAAGAACTTAGGAAAAATATTTCCAGAGGATGATCAAAACATTTGACAAGAATGTTTTTGAAGGAACAGGATTTGTATCAAAAGACTTGTGACTTTGCATTTCCATAACCTTTGGTACAATACTTGTTCAGTACGCAAGGGAAATACATGATGTAAGAAAAAGTTTTAATTTCTACTCATTTTCTTACACTTGAAACACAAGCCCAAAATTGGGATGTTACAACTCTCCCCTTACAAGAATCTCGACCGAGATTCCGCTACTCGAGAAGAAAGAAGGAAAATCTGCACGAAGACGATCTTCTCGCTCCCAAGTTGCCTCATCTTTAGAATGGTTTGACCACTCAACCTTAAGGAACTTGATGACGCGTTCCTTGTTCTCCGCTCGATTCTCAAGAATACGAACAGATGCTCGCGGTAGGTCAAATCCTCCGCACATCGAGAACCTCCAATGGGGCTTCCTCACGGGACACGGAGGCACTTCTTCTGTGTGTGAAACATGGAACACATCATGCACCCTCAAGTGCACCGGCAACCCAATCAGATGCAATCGCTCCAACTCTCTCGACGATACGATAAGGCCCAACATATCGAGGAGCCAACTTGCCCTTGATGCCAAAACGCGATGGCTCCTTCAAGGGTGAGACTTTGAGATACACAAAGTCGCGGGCTCAAAGCTCAACTCACGGCGACGACGATCCGCATAGCTCTTTTGTCCGATCGCCGGCGCAGATGCTCGCGATCAATCGAACTTGACTTCGGCCTCATTGATCGAATCGGGCCAAAATCGCCGCCACCGCCTCGACTGGGCCTAATGGGGTTCTGATCTCCTCCCATACAAAGCTCAAATGGTGCCATGCCAAGACCGGCTCAAAGCCGTTGTTGTAGGAGAACTCAAGCAAATGGTAGGCATTTCTCCCACTTTTTCCCATAGGAGAGAACACAAGCACGAGCATATCTTCCAACACTTGGTTGACTCGCCCACCGCCATCACCCGAGGATGAAAGGTCAGATCAAATGAAGGCGGGTCCTATAGCCTCTGCGCACTATGCCAAAACCGCAGGTGAAGAGTGCACCACGATCGTAAATAATCGCCTTTCGTACACCGTGAAGACTCACAACTCGAGACATAAAGTTCGCCAAAGGCCCCACACGGTCGAAGTCTTAATGGAAGGAAATGTGCCACTTTAGTCAACCCGTCGATCACGCACCCAAATGGCATCATTCCTTTGGACGAGCGGGCAATCCGGTGATGAAGTCCATGCCAACGGAATCCCACTTCCATTCGCACCGGCAAAGGTCAAGAAGACTGCCGGACGCCGATGCTCGGCTTTCACACGACAAAGACACGCCGCACTAAGCAACGAACTCCGCAATCGCGCTTCATTCGGGTCCACTGCAATCTCTCGACGAAGGTCCCGATACATCTTGGTAGCCCCGGGTGAATAGACAAAGGAGAATCATGGGCTTCGGAGAATCAAATTCGCATTCCATGACCTTAGGAACCACAAGACGCCGCCTAAACCACACAACGCCATGCTCGCCCTCCGAAAAGCACTTGGCTATCCCATCCTTGATGTTCTCGCTGATTTGGCTCACACCAACATCCGCTCACTGCCGCCTTGATTTGGTCCACCAAGGTTGGTTGCACAACCAATGAAACAAGGGAACCGTGCTCGATCAAACCCAAATTGAGGCGTTGGAACTCGAATGAGGGTAGGTCACGCTTGGAGCATCAACATGTTGCAATACACCTTCCGATCGAGTGCATCCGCAACGACATTGGCCTTGCCCTGATGGTAATGAATACCCATGTCATAGTCCTTGATCAATTCCAACCATCTTCTTTGTCCGAGGTTCGGATCTGGCCGGGTGAACAAGTACTTCAAGCTCTTGTGGTCGAATACACCTCACAACGGTTACCAATCGATAATGCCGCCAAATCTTGAGTGCATGGACCACAAGCAATAACTCCAAGTCATGAGTAGGATAGTTGAGTTCGTGAGGCCTCAATCGCCGCGATGCATAGGCCACAACCTTGCCTCCCCGCATAAGAACACAACCAAGACCTCGACGAGAAGCATCACAATAGATATCAAAGCTCTTGTGAATATCGTGAGAACAAGCACTGGGCTGAGGTCAACCGCTTCTTGAGCTCCCAAAACTCACATCACAAGCAATGACCACTCAAACTTCTTGTCTTTCTTGAGCGGTCTACCATAGGCTTGGCAATCTTGGAGAAATTCTCGATGAAGCGCGATAGTAGCCACCAAACCAAGAAAACTCGCACATCGGTGACCGACTTAGGTCGACCCAAGATAGCACATCACCGACCTTGCTAGGATCCACACCACACCTCCCACCGAAAGAACATGGCCCAAGAATGCCACTTCCTTCAACTAACTCGCACTTGCCGAATTTGGCATACAAATGGTGTTCAAGCAGCCTTGCCCAACACAAGTCAAGATGCTCAAAGATGCTCTTCTTCACTCTTGGAGTAGATAAGGATATCATCGATGAATACCACCACAAACCTATCCAAATACTCCATGAATACGAGTTCATTAGGTTCATGAATAAAGCGTGAGCATTAGTCAAACCAAAAGACATGACGGTGTACTCGTAAAGGCCATAACGAGTAGCAAAGGCCGTCTTAGGAATATCCTCGGCCCTGATCCTGACTTGATGATAGCCCAGTCTCAAGTCAATCTTGGAGAAGACTCGTGCTCCGGTCAATTGATCGAAAAGATCATCAATACGGGGCAAAGGATACTTGTTCTTTACCGTCACCTCATTGCTTGACGGTAATCAACACACATGCGCAAGGTCTTGTCCTTCTTCTTCACAAAGATAATGGACAACCCCAAGGAGAGGAGCTAGGACGGATAAAACCCTTCTCCTGCAGCTCACCCAGGTTGCTTCTTCAGCTCCTCCAACTCATTAGGAGGCATGCGATATGGCCTCTTAGAAATAGGGGCGATGGCAAAGAAACTCGACCACAAACTCTGGATCTCAACCGAGGCATCCTCGCAAATCTTCGTGAAAGACATCCGCGAAGTCACACACCGTGGGCGCGTGAATTCTCCAATCTTTGGCTTCGCTTCAAGGACATAAAGATGGGGCTCGCGAATCTGCGGTGAAAACCCAACTGCTCACCAAGGATCGTGAGGTAGACAATCTTCCCGCACAATCGATTTGCCCCAAGTGTTGGGACAACCAATCCATGCCAAGAATCACATCCAAGCGCGCGAGTCGAGTAGGATAAGATTCGCCAAGAACCCCACTCCTTCGATGTGGATAGGAACATCCCGCATACTTGGTCGCTCTCATTTCCAACCCGAGAGCGAATCGCCAGTGGAATCCCAAAGGAACACAAAGAAGCCCACAATCAACGAAGAAAAGACCTCGAAATAAAAGAATGCGAGGCCCCAGAGTCAAATAAAACCGTAGCAGTCTGCAAATTAACAAGGAGCGCATCTAACACCACGTCGCGCCTCGAGCCTCCTCACCGAGATGTGATTGACTCGGCCGCTCCCCAAGCCCGGGTCTTCGGTCGTGGGTGACTACTCCTTGCCCGCGTCCTCCATTAGGACGAGGCCGCTCGAGCTTTCTTAGGACAACTACTCGCGTAGTGGCCCTTGTCGTGGCGATAGAAGCGGTGACGCCGGCCGCGGGTTGCGGGAACACCTCGTCTGGCTGGTCGCAGCGCACGTGATCGAGTCACGGCTGCGGAGGACGGGAGCCGTGCCAAGGCCTCGCGTAGGGAAGCCCGAGGACGGGCCACCGGTGCAGTCCAACACGGGACGAACGAGGTCGGCTCGGCGCATCGGGCCTCCCACTTGCGCTTGCGATTCTGCCAAAGACTCTCGCCTTGTGCTCGCGATGATGGCCTTGTCCACCAAGGTCCGGAAGTCGGGAAGTCCACGATAGAGAGCTTGTCCCAAGCTCCTCGCACAAACCCTCCATGAACTTCTCCTGCGCTGGCCTCATCGGCCCACCTCGCCAGAGCGCACCTCGCCAAATGGTTGAACTCATGGAGGTACTCGAGTCCACGCGACACTGCGCCTCTGCTTGAGCGCAAGGAACTCCTTCTTCTTCACTTCATCGCCGGGCGGGGACATGGGCCCGACGGAAAGTCGACCGAACTCCTCCCACGAGACCACGTGTCCCGCAGTCGCATGGCGAGGAAATTCTCCCACCATGAGAGTGCCGCACCCTCCAACCGATGGGATGCGGTGCGCCGCCCCGCCTCGGCATCAGCAACGTTGAGCTTCCGCCAATCGAGACGCAGCCACCGCTCGCTGCCCAAGGGATCTCTGACCGGAGAAGGTGGGAGGCTGCGTGCGAAGGAACTCCGCAAGTCCCCACGAGATTGGTGACCACCTCGGATCCAGAGGCACCAGAGGGAGTGGAGGTGTTCCCGGCGATAACCTCCAACACCCTACGGTCCTCCGAACGATTGCGCTCGATTTGCATGAGGACTTCCGCCATGGCCTGAGGAGGAGAAGCTCCTCATCTGGGACTACCCTACCGATTCCGGCCGCCACGTGTCCCACCACCATCCCGATTTACTAAGACAAGTTAGACACAGTTCAAGACCCAAGAGCACAGAAATCCAAACTTAGTTAAAATGACCAACGAACAGCCACAAAAGAACATGAGATCATAAGTCACCGAATCCACTTCCCGAAACGACTAACCCGTATGGAAGAACGAGTAATCGTTTGAGAAGACCCAAAATTTCAGAACTAAAATCTGGCTCAAAACAGTCCAAAAACCACGGTACAACCACCTAATAGAGTATAGGCATTAGCTAAACTCATATCACTTCTTACCCTTTCATTCCCGCAAGTTTTAGTTGAATTTACCTCTCATTTCCTACCTTAATTACTCACCACTAGCTAGCTGTCCAGATCTCTTTCTCCAAGCTCTCATGGTTCTCCCAAACCCAAGTTAATCGATAGAGACTAATTTTTGAAAGGAAGAGAGGAACAACTTTTTCAAACCCAAGTGAGAGTAAGGTGAGATGAGCAAGCTAAGACAGGTAAGGAATAAAATTAGAGAACTTACTTAAGTTTTCATAAACTATTTGAAAGTAAGTTTTCAAAATATCCTAAAGGCGACCAAGCTAGGGGTTTCTTTACAAGATGGCTCGATACCAACTTTGTGAGGACCCGGAATATTTAACTAGTAACACTTAACCTCCAAATGGTTCTAGCATTACTAATTAAACATTCTAAGCCTCGATGGACATATGTTTCCCAGAATTGCAACATATGCACATCATCACAAAATTACACATCATTTCCATACAACATATATCACTAAGTTCAACAACGACATAAAGTAAAGTTATTACAAAAAGAGCCGACCGCCAAATAGATCAATATACAAGAATGACAATGAGCAAAAGCGCCATAAGATGGCTAGAACAAAAGTCGACCAGGTTAGCCACACACCCACAAGGCAACCGACCGGCCATCAAGCTAGTCGCCCATAAGCTACCACAACACAAACTCACAAAAGTGAGGCCCCTGCTCACCTTCTTCCTCTCGCAACAAAACAATTAAGATAGCAACCGAGTACAAAGATTGTCTTTGTACCCGCAAGATCGACGTGTGGAATAGCAGACCTATTCATAAACTACATGCAAGCTCATTTAGGTGGAGGTTGTATGTCTCTTTTGCATGAAGCCAACTTTATTTGCAATAAGGTAATACATTTTAAAAGCAAGTTTGCAAATCTGTTTTGTTATCAAAGTAACATGAAGTACAGATACATATAAGTAACCACCGAAGTGACTATCCCAAGCCACCACAACATAGCACTAATCCCGATTCGCATCACCCATCAAGTTTTAATTTAAAAGGTTGTAGTCTAACTCTTGAAAGACTTCCTAAGCGTGTCCATAACCTAGGACGAGGCTATTCGAATAGTTTTAACCTCGCAGGGGTGTACCAATGTACCCACACTTCAGATCGCTTTAAGCCAAAGCACACTTAGTAGGTATGCCGTACACCGGCTAAGTCCTACGAGACGCTTTCCAATATTGTGTATTAACTACGAGCCGCTCGTATGGGTAGAAACACCATACGCTTACATTGCAAGCCGAAAGACAACAAATCCCATCCCGTGAAGTCTTTCGGTCACTACAATGCTCCCAACACCATCCCTCCCGCGACCTCCTGGCGACCCTGAGCCAATACACGCCAAAGTACTAAGTCAAGAGAGGTCCCATACCCTCTAGTGTGGTTAGCACGCTAAAATGCTTGGTTTAGTGTAACAAGATGTTCGGTCCTTGTTGACTCAGCACCATTCCGATCCACACCTAAAATCACACCATCATACCATTGTGCCCAAGTCTAAATCATTTTGTTTTCGTTTTAGTTTTCATAAGTAGACATGGCACAAGATGGAAATCATAATACATAATAAGTTTGTGGATCAAGGTTATCGACAAGTCGATAACCGCCATTTCTACCGGTTAAGCATGGCTAAGCAATTAATTGCAACTACTAAGTGACAAGAGCCCTCCACGAACTCTCAATCACAGCAAGTAACCTAGGCTCATGGTAGTAGAGGATAATCATTTGCTAAGGAAATGCATCTACTAGGCCAACTATTAAAACAAAGTAGCAATGCATACATAGAATTTGTAATCAACATAAATACTTAAAATACTGATTAACATGATCAAACTGCTTGCCTTCTTGTCGTTGCTCAATTTGTTGCGGAGGATCGTTCTCGGGTTACCGCAAATGTCGAACCCTAAGCGAGAGGCAAAAGAACCAAGAACAACCAATAAGACTAGCAACACTTAAACCAAAGAGCAAGCAAAAATTATCCAAATGCGACGTAAACTTATACACAAGGTGAAATACGAATATACCTAGACATAGGAACCGAAAACCTAATTTGATTTGTGGTGCAAAAGATATTACCTAAAACCCATTTTCTACCATAATTAGCACTCAGTAGCAAAAATATTTTCTAGAAAGATTTTGAAGCTGAAATTTTATGGTAGCTACCTACTGGTATAGAGGTAACCCATATAAAATTTCAGGTCACTTGGAGTTAAAGTGATTTAGTTATGATTTTTCTAAGATGCAAAATTAGCATAATGCACTTTCCAGAACATAAATATGTCCAAAACTAATTTTACAGAGGAGTATACCAACAGAGGGGTTTTCTAGAATTTATCATATATATTTCAGATTCTGAATTACTTGTGCATTTTATAAGCCTTCCGAGTTTTCTAAATCTTTGAAAATAGGTACTAAATCATTAATCAAGGTTCCACACAATCTTGGACTTACCATCATTTTACATTAACATTGGGTTGATAACAAATTTATCAAAGTTGGAATCATTCATTTTGGACATACACAGAGCAAGATATGCATTTTCTAACGTTTTATCCATTTTCTGGAATATTCAAAATGACAGAAACCAAGTTATTCCTAGTTATACAATTTTCTGCTACTCGAACATGCTTAAATCCATTTTTATAATGAGCTAAAGTGATAACATAATTTATTACAGTTGGAATTAACTAAAAAGCAGTTAAAATGAATTAGTTATGAGTTTCTAAAGTTTTATATCATTTTCGCTGATAAACAATTGCTTACCAAATACGTAACAATCCAATAAAAAGGAAATGACGTGGACAACCTCACAACCCTTGATCTAACATCCTACGGCTTACGCGAAAATAGCGCACGCCAAAAACCCAATTGAAACCCACCGTTGATCAAGATCCAACGGCTCACGAGTGTATGCAACCGACGCGGTTGCTTGGGCCAATCCCACCGCAGATCGGCTGATGGACGCCCGAACGCACTAACAACCGGATTGTCCGATTGCACACACGATCTCACCATTGATCGCAAGATCGACGGCCCGAGCGGCGAGGAACCGGATGGTCCAATGCATGCAAGATCCGGGCGCAGATCACAAAATGGACGGCGGCTATAGATCGAAGTTCAAAAAGAGGTAATCGGCGAGTGGGACCGCATGTCGCGACTACGAGTCACGCATCGCAACGATTTAACCCACGCCCTGCAGGCACTGGCCCACAAGTCGGCGACTAAGCGGGCGGTTAAGACCGAATTAGTGATTCTAATGATTGACATTAAATAGATTCTAATGATCGCCGAGATTTGATTTTAAACCCTCGCCCACAAGTCAGCGACCAGCAGGTTAATTCCGACGACATTAAATGCCGACTCACTTAATTAAGCAATGATTAGGCATTAATGATGTCGAACGATCTGAGTGAAACAGAGATTGATTTAAGGAGATTGGGCCCACCGTCGCTGGCTCAATAATAATGATTAAGACACAATTAACAGCTAATGATTGGTAATTAATGTCCTAATGATCCGACAAACGGAGCTTCTCGGTGACAAAACCCGAGTGGCTTTGCGTACCGGTCGCCGACTCCGTGCTGCGCGCCCTAAACTATCAAAATGGGTTCGCATAGTGTTGCGGACCCAGCGATGTGACCTCGCCATGCGGTGAGGTGCGGCACGCCACGAGCCGGAAAACAAAGATGAAGGCCGACACGGCAAAACACGAAAATAGCAAATGCTCATTGCGGTCCAAGGAAGCGAAAAGCCATGACTTCTAGGGACTATATAGGAGCTACCTTAACCGAGAGGAGCTCCAAAGATGGCGGGAAGACTTGAACACGATGAAGTCCACCTGGGTCAAGAAGATGAAGTGGAAGGTGAGGTTACGAGCAAAATGAGTGGAACCAAATCATCGCCACAAATTCATTATAGCTCAAAGAGGCTCCAAAAGCAAATAATTGCAAAAGAACCACTTACGGAAATGGAGAAGAAAGGGGTGAAATCAACTCTAAAATCTCCAAACTTAAAATTGAGTGATTCTGTGAATGCAACCCAAAACCAAGTTAGGGGAAATATAAAGGAGGTTGAGGAGTTCAAAAGGGTGCAAGAAATGTTGAAGATGAACCACTGGACACCAAGGCTGCCATTGGAGCTCTACGGCCAACAATGGTGGATTAAAGGTTTGAGATGATTTTGAGCTCAAACACGGAGAAGAGCAAAGTGTGGTGCAAAGGAACACCAGGAGGACCTAGAGGGACAATTATATAGGGGAAGGATTAGGGTTTCGATCAAGGACATGAGCCCATGGTGAGCTCGGTTCATGCTCCGGTTGTAGACCACGAAATGATGGGAGCAAGTGAGCATGGTGACAATGGAGGAGAAAGCCTGTGCGCATTAAATGCATTGCAGAGAGACGTTGACAAAAGCAACGTGGAGGTGACACATCAACGCCGCCCCGTGCCCTCTCGCTCTCTGCCATTGTCGCCCGCGCGCACGGAGAAGCCGAGGAGGAAGAAGAACAGAGAAGACAAACCACGGCCGTCGGATTAAAAATGGACGGTCACGATTTAGCGAGTTCGCCGGACAGTCCGATTGCCTCATTTAGTGCGGGCGGTTGGATTGAAATCCAACGGTCCCTATTGACCAATGCAACCGGAGGGTCCGAATGCTTACACGAACATGGGCCGCGCGATTTGAATCCAACGGCTGATATCGCGCGCGCGTTTTAAAACGCGGCTCGGTGCAGTTAGGTGGTTCAACCAAGTCAAGTGGCTCGGACTCGAGCCCGACTCGAACCCAATGAATAGTGAATTTGGCTTTTAGGTTTTAATTAAGCTGAGACTTTTGAGGATTTATTTGGGGTAGCAAAATAACTCCAAAAATTCTGAAATTTTTACAGGAGCTTGCTGACTGAGACATTGACCTTGTGCAAAATTTTCAGAGAGTTTTATGCTGCGAATAAATCTCCAAAAATTCTGCAAGGCTCTGTTTTAATGTTTGTCTGAGAGTCAAACAGGTTTGACTGCCTCTAAAAATATTCAAACAATTTCTAAAAATTGTGAAATTTTTCAGAGGGGTCACATATCATCCCAAGAACTTAGGAAAAATATTTCCAGAGGATGATCAAAACATTTGACAAGAATGTTTTTGAAGGAACAGGATTTGTATCAAAAGACTTGTGACTTTGCATTTCCATAACCTTTGGTACAATACTTGTTCAGTACGCAAGGGAAATACATGATGTAAGAAAAAGTTTTAATTTCTACTCATTTTCTTACACTTGAAACACAAGCCCAAAATTGGGATGTTACATATAATCAACATGTTCGAACTTGTCTTAGTTTCTTTTACATCTCAGAACCAATTAACATAGAATTAATTGATGCAAACCGACTCAACAATACTCAGATGTGCCACTTTAACTTGGCTGTCACGTCGGCTGGACGGTGGACCCTATTCGAGATCACGTAAAGAAAGGAAATTTCGTAGGCCAAAATTCATGTACCGAACCTATGTTGTTATGGCGAACAGAAGAGATTCTGTTGGTGACCTTGTAGATGTTTAGGGATTTTAGTTGTTGCCCATTCCATTTATCTCCTAATCTTTCCTTTAAATACGTATTTGAGTAAAACTCTTTCCAACTAATACCAACCAAATTGAATTCCTTTCCAATCCTCTCGCCAATTTCCAAACAATGCAATTGATCTCTTGGTTGGAAACATGTGCAACATAGACTCTGCTACATGCATGCCAAACCACTCCAAATCGAGCCAATTTAGTTAGGAACTCGATCTCACGTTGCACTCGGCCACAAGTCCTATGCACGCACGCCTGCCGGCTTTGCCCTCGCGCACACGTCGTATGCATTGCTTGCTCAGGTGCTCGTATCAACTTCCTCGCTCGCATGCACCACGCCCACACATGTCACTAGATGTGTTGCATTCATTTCTTTCTTCTCATAAAACTCTAAAATTAATTCATGCGAAACGGTTTGTACACAAGAATTAAGTTCAATAGCGAGGATAATAGTGGTGGCGCATCGGGAATTCTTGTCGCGTTAGTGACGATCGTCACACCATCGATTCATAACTTCACATTGAGCTCCCAACCCAATGCTATGCTTGCTTGGTTTTTGTCAAGAAAAAAAATGTTTATGCATAGAATTAGTCAATTAATTAGGTCACTCAATAAGGAGATTGACAATTGGTAGCCACCAATACCACCTTGGTGTGATCTTTGTCTTCATTGCCCAAATATGTATTTCCAATTGGCGGCCACTTGCGCCTACCAAAGGCAACCACGAGTTTGCGGCAACTAAACTAGGCGAAATCCGGCGTGCCGGCCAGCCGGAGTTTTCGAAGGAGAAGATTGAAACTCGACAACGATGTGTTGGGCTGGAGTCCCTCCACATGGAGAAGAAGCCCAAAATCAGCCCATAAGTTTGGAAGCTTGTGAACCGTTGATTGCTCTATTGATCAACGGTTGAGATGCCTCCTCCTTGGTGAGGGGAAGAAAAACCCTAACTCTTTCCTTGACCTGCTGCTGGAAGGTGAGGAAGAGGGAGTGAGAAGCATATGCACACAACAAACAAGAGATGAGAGGGGAAAGAAGAAGAGAAGTTCTGTTCCATCTCGGGTGATCCTGTGCAGTCTTCATCAAGACGTCGATCGGGGCATCAAACGTCATCCGATCTGGCTCAAACTTGGTCAGTACGTTCTTGACTTGATGCTCTTCGATTTGTACGGTTGGATTGCTGATTGGTTGAGAGGAGCACCTGATTTGATAGGGGTTTTGTCAGTTCGGGTAGCAGCAGATTCAGCACTGAGCAGATTTGGTAGAAGTTCAGTTTGAGTAGTGAAACCTTGTCAGATTTGGCTGAAATTTGGACAGCATGTTAGGGACTCGTGGATCTACATTCCTGACAAGTTTTATGCAGTTTGGATCTGTGGTTTGTGAGATATGAGCTGATAACCAAAGGGGACAGAAACTGTATTTTCTCCGCTTGGCTGTTAGTGTACCTCTTATTAGTTGTGTATGGTTGTTTATGATGATACCAAGATTATATCTTGATGATGTTGTTGCTTCTGTGATGTACCTCTAGATGTTCTAGAGAAGACTCCTTGTACCCATTGTTGATTATAGTGGAAGATTTGGGAGTGGGCTGTGCAAGCTCCGTGGTTTTTACTCCTCACATTGAGGAGGTTTTCCACGTAAATCGCTGTGTCACTTTGTGCATGTTCTTGTTGTTAATTCTACTGCTTATTTGTTGGTTGAAGTTATCCTCATTGGTTCACTACAAGTAGAGGTGCTGAACTTTTGTTAATTACAATGTTTAGCCCCAACACGATGAGTCGAGTTTTCCACGCAAAATAGCATGCACACACGTCGTAGAGCAAGGGTGCTATAAAAGTGGCCGTGCCACCGCGGACTCTCCTCGCTTCCAAGGCTCCAATCCTTCCTTCCACCTCGCCTACGATCCCTCTCGCGTTTCTCTCTTCCTCGCTTTCTCTCCACCTCCTTATCCTTATTCGCCGTCGGCGTCGCGGCGTCGGCCATGGGTTGCGGTGGCTCGAAGAGGCGTGACCACCGACGGCAACACCGCCAACGGCAACAAGCTCTTCCGGAGAGGTCCACCGTCTCCGCCACCACCGGTCCTCCGCGCGTCGTCCTCGTCGTCGGACGACACCTCCGTCGCCGTCAGGGCGTGCGTCAGCGAGACGGCGGCCGGCGAGGCCAAGGCCGATGTCGAGGTGGCGTCGGTAGAAACCGTCGGCTGTCGTCGTGGTCAGAAGGATGTCACCGGCGAGCCAGCTGCTTGCCACGCCACGGTGACCGAGGCGGCGGAGCATCCACCTAAGAAGGAGGAGGAGGAGGAGCTGCCCAAGTCGACCATGGTTGATGCGGCGGTGGCGGTGGAGGAGGCCGAGGTTGACGAGGCAATGGAAGTAGTAGTTCTCAAGGAGGAGGAGGCCGAGAGACCAAAGGCGACGAAGAGGAGGTGGTGGAGGTGGAGGAGTCTCTGCTCCCGACAAATGAGGATGGCAAGTTCAATTAATATCGCACCAATTCACATACGCACACAAAAAGAAGAGGATGCAATTATGCATGTGTATGCGATATCTTTGAGGGAATCGGATGGGCGAACACCACGGAACCCGTGGTGGCCAAACCGTCGATGAGCACAAGGCGGAGGAGGCGCGCCACCGTCTCGGAGTCGTCGTCGGAGAAGAACGCCGACGCAGCCAAAAGCGCGCCACCACCCCAACCGAATCGCCGGCGAACTAATTAAGCGAAGGCAAAGAGGCGCCCGTGCAATGCATGCGCTCGACCAAGCGGAGATAAGATGCAATCGTGCATTATCATGCGTCGTGCGTTTATCCGGGCGCTTCGTTTACGTGGAATTGATGTGCTCGATCGATGGATGCATTCTTTGTGGTTGTTCATGTTATGAAGTACCGAAATCCTATTTTTGCGTCTTGCGCGTGGACCACCTCATCCTTCCTATTTTCTCTTTCTTCATCTTGCCATTTTGTCGAGAACCAAGAGGCGCGTGGAGGGCCTAGGCGCGTGTTTGGAACTTTTAGCTCAAAAGCAGAAGTGTTAGGAATAGTTTTGACTTGGTTTTCACTCGGAAAAAGAAAGCCATTCAAGCGGTTTGCTTTTCTCCTACCTTTCCCAAAGCCGAAAGCCTCCATGGGAGCTTTCAGTGCCTGTTCAACTTTACCCCAAAACTTGGGGTTATTTAGCCATTTTTTTGCCATTGAATGAAACCCTCCTCTCATCCTCCTCTCATCATCCTCCTCTCGCGCCGTCCCCACCTCCTCTTCCTCCTCCTCCCCCGGCGTCGGCGCCCCGCCCCCGTCCTCCTCCCGCGCTACCCCCGTCCACCTTCCTCCTCCTCCCCCGGCGCCGGTGCCCCGCCCCCATCCTCCTCTGCGCTCCCCCGCGCCTTCGTGTCCTTGTCCTGTGTGCCCCAAGCGCCCGCCACCACCACTCCTCCCCCTCCCCCGAACCGCTACTGCCCGCCCGCCTCCGGCCAATCGGATGTGCACTCCCCCGCCGCCACCGCCGGCCCTAACGCTATCCTCCTCCCTCGACCCCGAGTCGGGCGCCGATGCAGACCCTCCCCCGCTGACGCCGCCGGCCCGAACCCTAGCCCCCCTTTTAAAGTTTATTTTCTTTTTTCCTGTTGTAAATTAATTATTTATGTAATATTTGTTTTTTAATAATTGTTTATTTTAATAATTATTTATGTAATGATTGTTAAGTGTAATTATTTACGTAATAATTGTTATTGTAATTATTATGTTAATTATCGTCAATTGTGGTCTATTACATTAATTGCTATCAACTGCGTTAATTACGGTGTTGTCGTTAATTGCCGTCAATTGTGTTAATTACCTTTACTTATCGTTAATTGTCATCAAACGGCATCAAACAAACATCATTTGCCTTAGGGACATTTCAAATATTTTCATCTCAGAAGCTGCAGTCAGTCTACCTAAAAATCAGACAGTCAATCACCAAACCTCTTGATTTCGGTAGTGCAACCCAGCAAAAAGCCACTTTTCATAAAAACTGTAGCCGTGCCAAATAGGCCCTATGCCACGTCGCCGTCGGAAGCCCGCCCCAATCCTAGGTGCGCCATCGCCGTCATCGAGTGCAGGGGAGCCTAGCAAGGAGGCCCTAACCAAGTTTGAACCAAAAGAAGGCTGCCCCGGCCCACTCAATTTTAGTTTTTAATGAAGTAGCCTAATGCCTAACTACTTATGCCCTCGCTCATCCCAGCTGAGATGGTCCGACAGCTCATTTGTGCCCCCCTCATTTTCTTGACCTGGGTTCGCCCTAGTCCCAATGCTGACGCCTACCACCACCGTGGTCAACTATCATTAACACCTTGCTGGGCAGCGCAGACAGAGGGAGACCCAAAATGTAACGCATGGGTAGGGATGGCAATGGGGCCCCATTCCCTGTTCCCCGACGGGGAATTCACCCATTAGGGGGCCGGGGTTAGGGTATTTCCGCAACATCCCAAGTTTTAGCTTGCGTTTCAAATGTAAGAAAATGAGTAGAAATTAAAAAAATTTCTTACATCTTGCAATTCTTGTATGTTCTAAAGAATTCTTGTAAAAGAATTATGGGATTACAAGTCACAAGTCACTCTGATCGAAAACCTTGTCTTCCAAAAACATTCTTGTCCAACCTTGTGATCATCCTCTGGGATAGTTTTCCTTAGTTCTAGGGTTATTGTGTGACCCTCTACGAAAAGTTTCACAATTTTTAGAAATTGTTTGAACATTTTAAGAGGCCGTCAAACCACTTTGACCCTTGGTCAAAACCCTAGCTCAGCACCTTGGGAAATTTCTGGGAAAAATGCTCAGCATAAAAACCTCTTGAAATTTTGCACAAGGTCCATCTCAAGATTAGCAAGCTCTGTAAAAATTTCATAAATTTTGGAGTTAGTTTGCTATCTCAAACACTCCTTAAAGTTTCAGCTCAAAAATCAAACCCTAGTCAATGTTACGTTGGACTCGGGCAGACACCTTGCTCGGGTGGAGCCCAACAAGGTCGAGCTACCAGAGCACTCCGTGCATGTAATCAACCTCGGCCATTTGGATCCTTGCCCTACCACGTGATCGAAAACAACCCTCAGACCTCCCACTCACACGACCACCCCGTGTCCGTTTTGCAAAGACAACCCTCCCGGGCATCCTCCAAGAACTCCTCAGGAAACCCTTGGAGACCTCCCCGAAAGTTCTCCAAAAGACCTCCTCGGACCTCCCGCATGACCTCCCGAAGACCTCCTCAAACCACGTTGGCATTTTTGCAAAGACCACCCCGCTGGTCTTTCGCAAAACAACCCTCCAGACCACCTCTGGTAGCACCTGAGGGATCGTGGGCCGTCCATCCTCTGATCTGTGCCTCATACCTCCTTGCGCGTAGGACCTCCTCCTCGCGTGTGCCATCCAGACCTCCGATCACTTCTTTTGAGTGCAGGCGCCGATTCAAATCAACCGCCGGACCTCCTAACCCGAGCTCAAGTCCACCGACGCTATGCTCCTTGACCGATTTCTTGTGGGGCTCTCACCACTGGTGGGACCTCTGGGACTGGTCATCCTCGCTGCGAGCATGCGTGTGTGCGAGCTCTGCGATTGAGCGGCGCCTTGTCAAATCATATCCTTGTCAGCGGCTAGCTCGCCAACCTTTAATGCATATCGGCACCTTCTTCCCAAAGTCCTCTTTTCCACGACTGTCATATCATGTACTTTCATGGCGGGGACTTTTGACTCGAGTGCAGTGGAGCTCAACCTTGCTCCACTCCTTTGCTCTCTCGGCTTTAATGAAACCACAGAGCTCTTCCTTAGCTTCTTTTAGACACCTTTGTGCCCACAGAGCTCCTTCTCTCGTGTTCTTGTGCTCGAACACCGAAGACCTCCTAGCCACCATTGCCTGGCCTTGGGCTCCTCGAAGCCTTTAGGGCTCAGGTTATTCACTTGGGATTCTTGTCACGCCAACTAGTTTATTTGAATCACCTTGAGTGTTCCCTAACTTGCCTTGTTTGACCTCCTCGGGGATCGTGGTTTGGGAACTTGCTCTTCATTGGTGGTTTTGCTCCTTCTTCCTCAACTCAGGCAAGCACCATTGTCGTCTGAGCTCTTCGGCCATCCGGACCTCCTCCATTCTCGTTTAGTACCTTAGCTTTGGAAATCCGCTCTGTTGGACCTCGTTAGCTTTCCTTTTTGCCGTATTTTGCCTCGGCGGTCGTCTCCGGTTAGCCGCCGGTAGGAGGTGTGTTAGCTCTAGTTTTTGGTACCTTTAGGTTACCCTTGCTATTTAGAGCACATCCGTGCCTTTGGTTCTCGCCGGCGTGGACTACTTCGCCGGCGGTGAACTCAAACTCGAACTCGGGCTTTTGTCGTGCCATACTCGGACCATCCCTGTAGCTCGATAATTAGCCTTTAATGCCTGTCGGGATTGTTGCTCGTGTCGTTTCCAGGTGGATCGTGGGCTTCTATTGTCGTACGGTAAAGCCCCCCCGCCTCGGCAACGTCTGGGACCTCCTAGATTAGGTCTTAGCCGTTAAAGTCCTCGCAGATACAATCTAGACCGTAGGATCTTGTCAGTTAAAACCTAGCTACCAGGACCTCCCTCAGGTTAGATCCTAGCCATCGAGAACCTCCTCGGGTTAATCTTCACCGTTAGGATCACCTCCGTGCAAAGTGACCACCCCGCGGTCATTTTTTTGTAAAAAGTCACCTTCAGGACCACCTCGGGTGAATCTTGGCCGTCCATGAGCTCCCTTGTGTAGATCTGGATCGTCCAGACCTCTACCCCTAAGGCTTGCTGTTATGAAAACCGCCAGGACCTCCTAGGACATATCACGGCCGTTAAAGACCTCCTCCGTGAGATCCTATCCGCCCAGGTGTCCCTCTGTTAACTTACCGTTTCGGACCTCCTTCGTTTGATCGTGACCGTTAAGACCTCCCTCGCGAGATCTTGGCCGTCAAGACCTCTTCGTTTGGACCTCAGTCTCTAGGACCACCCCCTAGATCAGATCCGAGCCGCGTAAGACCTCCTGGTTTCAATCCCAGCCGTTTAGAAGCTCCCCAGTTTAGATCTGTGCCGTTGGGAGTTTTCTATGAAAACTCTAGGTCGCAGGACCTCTTCGGTTTTGAATCTCAGCCTCAAAGACCTCTTCTAGGGTAGATCTGGACCCTTAGATCCTTTTTGTAAAATCCTTAAGTGCGGGACCTCCTCCGAGGTCCTCTTTGCAAAAAGACCACCCCTGGTCTTTGTAAAGGGAATCTCATACCACCCCGACCAAATCTAGGCCGTTAAGACCTCCCCCTGGGAGATCTTAGCCATCGGGGTCCTCCTCCGCTAAATCCTCACCCCAAGACCTCCCTGTAAAATCCCAACCGCTAGGACCTCCTCCCGGGTTCATCTCAACCGTCGAGATCTTCCTCCGTGAAGACCTCTGCTCTCAGGACCTCCCCGATTAAATCTGGACCGTCCAAGACCTCCTCTGGTAGATCTTGGTCGTCCCAGACATCCTCCGTTATGTCCTTAGCTTTAGGACCTCCTCTCAGTTCCGGACCGTTAGATTTAGATCTAACGGGCTAGACCTCCTCGGTAGATCTTGTTGGAGATATGCCCTAGAGGCAATCATATTGATGATGATATTTCATTGTATCCATGATTTAATAAATGTTCCTTGAATATTGCCTTTGTGTTGATTAACAAGTATGTGACTTGTTTGTGAAACTCTTTACTTGTATGGTTATTCTAAAGTTGTCCCTAGTCGGAGTTCATGTGAGGACACACGTGAATGATGGATTAGCACATGTATCGGTTGATGACCATGTTTCACAGGTCATAGACATGGAGATGTCAAACCAATAATGTGGACACATGTTTAGAACATGGGGTTGGACCGACCCAACATGAGACATAGTAATTATTCTTATGGTTCTCTCTACACAATGTATGCGCTTTGTCCTTAGACACGAGATTGTCGCATGTACTTGAGATGTGAATCGACCTACTTAGGGGCTATCAAACGCTACTCAAATGAATCGGGTAGTTATAAAGGTAGCTTTCGGGTTTGTCATGAAGCATCTTTGCGAGGCATGGTCGATCGAGATGGGATTTGCCCCTCTACGAGAGAGATATCTCTGGGCCTCGGTGATCGGATCCGTAAATGCATGGCCATGCTACTTAAGGTTAAGAGTTAACCTAGTAAGGGATTAGGATCACGGGATCGAAAGAGTGGTCACTTGGAGCTCGGCCAGAATATCGTGAGGCAAAGGGATTGGCATGTGCATAACGTTGTGATGGTTAGTCAGATATGATCTTTACGTATGTTTAGGAGTTGTACGTCTTGCTAGAGGTCGCTACCAACTATTGACCAAGTATGTGTACTCGCGTCATGTCTAAACATATGTGAACCATAGTCACACACTTATAAGTGAAGCCTAATTCGGATTGGATCCGAATTAGGCCGGGCATTGAGTCCTAATGGGCCTCTATTAGTAGAAGCCCATTATAAGGGCGTCTATAAAGGAGAGCAGCGGCCACTGGTTGAGGGCTGAGTTTTTAGTGACATCCTCAAACCACGGCGCCACCCTCCCACGCCCTAGTCGCTCGCGCGGATCTAGTAGTCCGGCGTGCGTCGCTTCCTCCGCACGTGTGGATACCTTTGGGCCCGCCGCATGCGTGGCGTTGGGACGAACCGCAAGAAAGGAGCATGCGTGGGGCGCGCGGCGAGCACGAGGAAGTAGTACGACTACTCGCCCCGATGTCTTTGCATCAACTTGGTGCGACTACTGCGCCTTACGCCTGCGCATCAACTTCCGCACTTTGCGGCGTCTAGTGGTAAGACCGTGATCTATAAGCTGCAGTGATCTTGGTTTACGGGTAGAATTTTTAATTTGCGCTAGTGTAGCCTACCCGTTTCCCTACGATGGTATCGAGCGGTTCTTTGTCATGTTATAGGTTCGGTGATTTGCATATGGCGATATGTAAATCGGTATGATCGATGTGATCGATTGTATAGTTACGTAATGGGTTGATCGGTTTCCGTGATCATCTTGCTAAGGTCGTGAAACAACATACCCCTACGGTCGGATTCGCCATCCGGGTAAGCGGTGACACGTAAAACCGGTTGCGAATGCGAAGATCAATATGATTGATCGAATCGGAACCTAGATTAATAATCGATGTACCGTGATCATCTTTGCTAAGGTCGTGAAACAACATACCCCTACGGTCGGATTCGCCATCGGGGTAGACGGTGACACGTAAAACCGGTTGCGGCATGCGAAGATCGCACAAATTGGTCGAATCGGAACGATAGTCGATTTGTGGTAAATATGATTTGCCGATCAAAATCCTATGTAAAAATGCATAGATTGGATCTCTTTTTTCGAATGTCCGGACGCCTTGGAGATACGCGATGGGGCGCGCCGAACCTCGAGAGGAAACCCTCGACCCTATCCGGTAGATTGCGATTCTATGCATAAACTTGTTTTTGCAGGATGTATGTGACCAGTATGGCCTAATGTGTATGTGATGCATGTTTGTAATATTTGCATGACTGCGTGTCGTAGATGCGGCAACACGGTGGAGCCATTGTGTTGTCAAAGTATTGTATTAACGGCTGCGTGCCGACTTGTGATGATTCCTAGTATTCATGTATTTTATTACTAGCTGTTATGAGTAATAGCTTATAGTAGTACTCGGAGGACACATCACTTGGAGGGATGACACACATGAACCATGGAGATGGAGATCATCATGGTGGACAGATTCTATGGCGATGGAGATCACCATGAGAAAATGGGTCATATTGAGTCACAACTGTGTGAATGCTATTCCTATTGTTTTACTCCTATGCATGTTTGAATGGTAGAAGTATAGCGATCCCTCACAAAATGTTAAGTTAAACATATGCCCTCCCAATTAAACTTTGCACCATCCCATGTCTTGTAAATTGATGGTGGGTCTATAAAATTAGGCACCATCAACTTTCCTTGACTAGATGGGTTTTGTATCGGATACTTACATGCATAAGGATTGGTGAACTTAACAAGGTTATCATAAAGGTTATGGGCCTTGGGGCATAAGGTTGGGCGCCAGGGGCATAGAGATGTCACCCAACAACAAGAGTCATATAGAGATATGATTAGCAAGGTGTTGCTTACGAATTACCTTGTCTCCTAGCGGTGATGCAAAAGCTCACTAGTAGACTCGTTAATTGCGGATCTTGAATCGCTAAGAATCAACGAGAGGATGTTGATTTTAGTGGGAGTACATTCTATTAAATTTGTTTAATACAATTTACTCTATCATGGTTTTATTTGTCTTAGTATTTTGCATTTCCTATTGTAGATCAATGGCATCTAGCAACCACGCACACCCTTTTGCTTTGCGATCGATTCTTGAGAAGAGAAATTAAATGGAACAAACTATTCGGATTTGAGTCGTAACACGAGAATTGTTCTCGTAGGCGGATAAAAGGAAAACATTTTGGACACCCCAATCCCGGAAGAACACACGCTAACAATGCGTCTGCTGCTGTTAAAAATGCCTACAAGAAAGCATGTGATGACTCTCTTGAGATTAGTGTCTTATGCTTGCATGCATGGAACGACCTTCAAAAGCGGTTTGAGGATCGGAAGCGTATGATATGATCATAGCGCTTAAGGACATGTTCGAACACGGGCCAGGCTGAGCGGTTCAATGTCTCTAAGGCTTTTACGGAATGCAAGTTAATGTAAGGTGCACCGTAGGCCCACATGTGATCAAAATGGTTGGTTCTGATCGGACTTTGGATAAACTTGGTTTTCCAATTGGCCAAGAGTTGGCAAGTGATTTCATTTTAGCGTCTCTTCCACCTAGCTATGGGCATTTAATTTGAACTACCATATGCATGGGCGGATAAGGGCCTTAATGAGCTTTGTGGGATGCTCAAAGCGAGTGACATTAAGAAGTGTGCGGTGGCCTAGCCATGTGATGGTGTGCGAGAACAAGTCTAGCTTCAAGAAAAAGGGTAAGAAGGCATGGCCAAAGAATAAGGGCAAGGTTAAGGATATGATCTCGAAGCCAACGCCTAAGCCTAATCTTTGGACACGAGTGAGACAGTATGCTTCTATTGTAAAGCCGCCACTTGGAAGAAGCGCAAGAAGTACATGGATTAGATGAATGCAAGAAGAAGGTTTGAAGTAAGACTTCCACCCATGGTACACTTGTCATAAATGTTTTAGACATTTTCTCAGATTCTCCTATTAACTCTTGGGTATTTGATCTGGATCGATTGCTCACATTTGCAACTCGATGCGAGGGCTAATAAGAAGTAGAGAAGTCGCAAGAGGTGAAGTTGATTTTCGCGTCGGGAATAAAGCAAGGGTTCTTCTGCGTTGACCGTCGGCACCATGCAACTTCAGCTTCCTTCAAGATTTATTATGGAATTGAATAATTGTTATTATGTTCCTAGTATGAGTCGAAACATTTTATCCCCTCATGTTTGATGAGAGATGGTTATTCATTTGCAAGTAAAGACAATGGTTGTTTGATCTCTAAAAATGGAATGTTTATGGCTTTCGCCATTGTGAATGGGTTATTTATTTTAAATCTTGATGATCGCCTATCTTTAACATAAATGCTAAAAGACTTCGACCTAATGATTTGAATCCCACCTATGTTTGGCATTGTCGTTTGGGTCACATAAGTGAAAAGCGCATGAAGAAGCTCCATCTTGATGGTCTTCTAACCGTTTGATTTTGAATCATACGAGACATGTGAAGCTTGTTTGCTTGGTAAGATGACCAAATCACCTTTCAAAGGTTCTTTTGAGAGGCGTCGGACTTGTTGGAAATCATACATCTTGATGTATGTGGACCAATGAGCACATTTGCTAGAGGTGGATTTCATTACTTCATAACTTTCATTGATGATTTTAGTAGATATGGCTATGTCTACTTAATGAAGCATAAGTCCGAAACATTTGAAAAGTTCAAAGAGTTCCGAATGAGGTTGAAAATCAACGTGCCAAGAAAATCAAGGCTCTGCGATCGATCGTGGTGGCGAGTATTTGAGTCATGAATTTAGCAATCATCTCAAGAGTTGCGGAATTGTTCCACACTAACACCGCCCGGGCAGCCTCAAAGAAACGGGTATCAGGCGGCGTGTCGGACCTTGTTGGACATGGTTCGATCGATGATGAGCGATCAGTTTACCATTATCCTTTTGGGGTTACGCTCTAGAAACAGCAGCTTTCACACTAATAAGTGCCGTCTAAATCCGTAGTTAAGACACCATATGAGATATGGGTAGGAAGAGTCACGGTTTGTCTTTTCTAAAGATTTGGGGATGTGAGGCGTTTGTCAGCGACTCTGATCGGACAAGCTCACACCCAAGTCGGATAAATGCATTTTAGTGGGATATCCGAAGAAACCTTTGGATATTACTTCTACAACCGACTAGAGGGCAAAGTGTTTGTCGCTCAGTGGTGTTTTCCTAGAAAAGAGTTTCTCAACGGGGAGACAAGTGGAAGAGCGGTGCGGCTTGAAGAAGTTCAAGATGAACCAATCGGGAAGACTCGGCGAATGATGCCCATGTGGCGAGAACAAGTTGAGAACCCATGGCAAAGGAAGCACCACCACCACGAAGGTCGGAAGGCTCATGCAATGCGCGAGATATATTATTGTTAGACAATGATGAGCCTCGACCTATCACGGAAGCAATGATGGACCCGGACTCGAGAAATGGCATAGTGCCATGAGATCGAGATAGCATCCATGGAGACAATCAAGTTTGGAATTTGGTTGACCCACTTTGATGGTGTTAAAACCATAGAGTGCAAATGGATCTACAAAGGAAGATTGATATGGATGGAAATGTTCATATCCATAAAGCTCGACTTATCATAAAAGGTTTCGGCAAGTTCAAGGAGTTGACTACGATGAGACTTTCTCACTGTAGCGATGCTTAAATCAATACGGATCATTCTAGCTATTCTGCATATTTCGACTATGAGATATGGCGGATGGATGTCAAGCGGCTTTCCTTAATGGAAATTTAACCGAGGGCGTGTATATGATACGGCCAGGGTTTTGTCGATCAAACAATGCTAGAAAAGTATGCAAACTTCAAAAATCCATTTATGGATTGAAGCAAGCATCTCGGAGTTGGAACATTCGTTTTGATGAAGTGGTCAAAGGTTTGACTTCATCAAAAAGCGAAGAAGAATCTTGTGTTTACAAGAAGACAAGTGGGAGCTCACTCGTATTTCTAATCTTATATGTAGATGACATATTCTGATTGGAAATGATATTCCTATGCTCGAGTCCGTTAAGACCTCAACTGAAAAATAGTTTCTCAATGAAGGACTTAGGGAGCGGCATATATTTTGGGTATTAAGATCTATAGAGATAGATCAAAAAGGCTAATAGGATTAAGCGAGTACTTACATTGACAAAGTGTTGAAACGGTTCAACATGGAGGAGGCAAAGAAAGGGTTCTTGCCCATGTCTCATGGCATAAATCTTGGCAAGACTTCGGTGTCCTTCGACAAGCGATGGCGAGATCGCATGAGTAAGATTCCATATGCTTCGGCCATTGGATCTATCATGTATGCTATGATGTGTACTCGCCCTGAGATGTTTCCTATGCTCTAAGTGTTCTGGCGAGATACGGTGATCGGTGAGAGTCAGACAGGCGATTAAAAACATCCTCAAATATTTGAGAAGAACTAAGGATGTGTTCCTAGTCTACGGAGGTGAGGAAGAGCTCGTTGTAAATGGTTACACGATGCAAGCTTCCAAACCGACAAAGATGATTACAAATCGCAATCGGGTTTTGTGTTCCTTTTGAGCGGTGGTGCGGTAAGTTGGAAGAGTTCCAAGCGGAGGCTGTTGTCGACTCTACAACGGAGGAGTACATTGCGGCTTGACGAGCGGCAAGGAAGGTGTTTGGATAAGGAAGTTCATAAGCCCGAACTAGGTGTGGTTCCTAGTGCGTGCGATCCTATGGATCTTTCTTTGTGATAACGGTGGGGCCATTGCGCAAGCCAAGGAGCCGAGGAATCACCAAAGAACAAACACATCTGCAAGGTTTCATCTCATTCGAGAGATCCTGTCGAGGAGATTTAAAGATATGCAAAATACACAGTTTGAATATTTGAGATCCTTTGTGAAGCCTCTCCCACTGCCTAAGCATGAGGCGCACACAAGAGCTATGGGTATTAGATATCTTCTAGATTGACTCTAGTGCAAGTGGGAGCTGTTGGAGATATGCCTAGAGGCAATCATATTGATGATGATATTTCATTGTATCCATGATTTAATAAATGTTCCTTGAATATTGCCTTTGTGTTGATTAACAAGTATGTGACTTGTTTGTGAAACTCTTTACTTGTATGGTTATTCTAAAGTTGTCCCTAGTCGGAGTTCATGTGAGGACACACGTGAATGATGGATTAGCACATGTATCGGTTGATGACCATGTTTCACGAGTCATAGACATGGAGATGTCAAACCAATAATGTGGACACATGTTTAGAACATGGGGTTGGACCGACCCAACATGAGACATAGTAATTATTCTTATGGTTCTCTCTACACAATGTATGCGCTTTGTCCTTAGACACGAGATTGTCGCATGTACTTGAGATGTGAATCGACCTACTTAGGGCTATCAAGCGCTACTCGTGCTGGGTAGTTATAAAGGTAGCTTCGGGTTTGTCATGAAGCATGCTTTGAGGCATGGTCGGTCGAGATGGGATTTGCCTCTCTACGAGAGAGATATCTCTGGGCCCTCGGTGATCGGATCCAGAAATGCATGGCCATGCTACTTAAGGTTAAGAGTTAACCTAGTAAGGGATTAGGATCACGGGATCGAGAAAGAGTGGTCGCTTGGGCTCGACCGAATATCGTGAGGCAAAGGGATTGGCATGTGCATAACGTTGTGATGGTTCGTCGATATGATCTTTACGTATGTTTAGGAGTTGGCACGTCTTGCTGAGGCGCTACCAACTATTGACCAAGTATGTGTACTCGCGTCATGTCTAAACATATGTGAACCATAAGTCACACACTTAGAAGTGAAGCCTAATTCGGATTGGATCCAATTAGGTGGGCATTGAGTCCTAATGGGCCTCTATTAGTAGAAGTCCATTATAAGGGCGTCTATAAAAGGAGGCGGCGTATTGGTTGAGGTTGAGTTTTTGTGACATCCTCAAACCACGGCGCCACCCTCCCACGCCCTAGTCGCTCGCGCGGATCTAGTAGTCGGCGTGCGTCGCTTCCTCCGTGCGTGTGGATACCTTTGGGCGGCGCATCGTGGCGTTGGGACGAACGCAGAAAGAGTTATGCGTGGGGCGCGCGGCGAGCTAGAGGAAGTAGTGCGACTACTGCGCGACGTCTTTGCATCAACTTGCAGTGCGACTACACTTGCCCGACGTGTTGCATCAACTTCCGCTTTGTGGCGTCTGAGTGGTAAGACCGTGATCTATAGCTGCGGTGATCTTGGTTTCACGGTAGAATTTTTTAATTTACGCTAGTGTAGCCTACCCGTTTCCCTGGATCTTAGCCGCTGAGACCTCCCTCCTTCAGATCTAACCGTTCGGACCTCCTCAGTAGACTTCCACCTTAAGGACCTCCCCGTTAGATCCGGACCTTTGAGTCTAGATCCAATGGCTCGAGACCTCCCTAGGCGCGTTAAGGTCTTCTCGGCAGGTGCTCGTGGAGGATCTCGTGCGGGTTCGTGGTATGCGATCTCGATCAACGGCCCACGACCTCTCCTTCTAACTTTCGATCTGTTGGACCACGAGAGATTTTTATTTTCAAATTGATTTTGGTGTAACTTCAAAATTTCGTATCTTAGTCTTTTTTGCTCCTTTTTGAATGATTCCAATTGCATTAGCTTTGTAATAAACTGAACTTCAATCTGAAAATGAACTTAGGTACTTTTCTGTAGCAGAAACTAGTGTAGGCTATGTTAACTTGTTGCAATATTAAATATTGTCTAGAAATTCATTAAACTTGTAAAATACATAACTTCTTCTCTACATTTCCAAACTGAGCAAACTAAATCTTGTTAAAATCCTCTAGTAATGTACTTTAGTGTATAATAGGTTTTCAGGTGGTCTTTACCACTGAAATAAATGATACCCTAGTTTTACAACTTAGAAAGATCATGACTAATTCATTTCAACTCCAAATGAAGTAAACTTAACTTTGCTGTTCTTAGGATGACCTTATCTACCTACCATAAAATTTTCAGATTTCAGATCATTGTAGAAATTTTTTCCATGAACAGTAACCGAAATTAATTTAATTAGGATTTTCTAGGCTGAGAAAATTTGTTTAGGCCATAACTTTTTCATGCCAAGTCCAAATGAAGTGATTCTTGTTCCTAAAATTGTCTAAAATCATGATCTTGCTGCTGTATAAATTTCATGGGTTTTGGAAAACTTTTGCTATTGAGTTTGGTTTGGTGTTCCTCGTTCTTATTGGTTTTGTCACTTTTTGCGTTAGGTTCCGGAGAGATTATTGTTGACCCTGAGCTTAATCCTCTGTAGCAAGAGCAATTAGGCAAGGCAAGCGGTTTGATCATGTTAATCCCTGTATTTTTAAGTAATTATGGTGTTTACAAATTCTATGTATGCATTGCTAGTTTGTGTTAAACTATTGTCGTTAGTTGACCTAGTAGATGCATTTCCTTAAGCAAATGATTATCCTTTACTACCATGAGCCTAGGTTATTCTTTGTGATTAGATCTCGTTGGATGAACTCTTGTCACTTAGTAGTTGCGAATTAATTGCTTAGCCATGCTTAGCTTAGGTAGAAATGGGCGGTTATCGACTTGTCGATAAACTTGATCACATAAAACTTATTATCACTTATGATTTCAGCCTTGTGCCATGTTTACTTGTGAAAACTAAAGCTGAAACAAAATGATTTAGACTTGGGTACAATGGTATGTTGGTGTGCTTTTGGGTGTGGCGGAATGGTGCCCAAGTCAATTAAGGACCGAACTTCTTGTGAGTACACATTATCCAGGGCATTTTGTGCGTGCTAACCACACTAGAGGGTATGGGACCTCTCTTGAATTAGTACATTGGGAGGCATTAATTAATGAGTGTTGTTGTGGTTTATAGAGAAAAAGGATCACAAGGCGTGGCCAGGGTGGTTCCTTTCTAGGTCCTCCACCCGGGAGTGCAGTAATGTCCGCTAGCGTTACCCTAAATGGCTAATGACTCCGGCTTTGCTTGACTCCACCACAGCGTGTGGTCCTAGTGGCCCATTTCGCGGTTGGTCACTAAGGGTTAACCCATACGTGCGACTCTTAGTGCGCATTCCATTGGAAGCGTCTCGTAGGACTTAGCGTGCTTAAGCATACCAAAGGAAGTGTGCTAGTGTGCTAATAGCTTGGCAAAAAAGATCTGAAGTATGGGTACATTGGTACACCCTGCGAGGTTAAAACTATTCGAATAGCCTCGTCTAGGTTATGGACACGCTTGGGTAAGCTTTTCAAGAGTTAGACTACAACATTTTAATTAAAACTTGATGGGTGAGTGCGAATATGGGATTCGTGCTATGTGTGGTGGCTATTGGGTTAGTCACCAATAGGTGGTTACTCTTGTACTTATTGTATCTCGTGTTATTTCATTCAATAAAAGCTGATTGCAAACTTACTTTTGAAATGTACTACATTATTACAAATAAAGTTGGCTTTGTGCAAAATGAGACATACAACCTCCACTTAAATAAGCTTGCATGTAGCATATTGATAGGTGCTGCTATTCCACACGTCGAGTCTTGCGAGTACATTTTGTACTCATTTGCTTTGCTTATTTGTTGCGAGGAAAGAGTTGATCCCAAGGGATCGACTTTTGTGAAATTGTTGCGGTATGGGCGACTAGCTTGGCGGCGATCGGTTGCCTTGTGGGTTATGGCTAACGGTTGGATTTTGTTTGTAGCCATCTTATGGCACTTTTGTATTTATTAATGTTACTTTGATGTCGTTTGGCGGTCGGCCTTCTTGTGTAATAACTCTATTATGTATGTCTTTCGTTAGGATTAATGTTATGTGATGTATGAAATTAATCGTGATTTTGTAGCAGTGTGTATCTTGTATTTGGGAAGTATACATGTCTCGGACTTAGTTTATTTGATTTGTGATGCTAGAGTCAATGGAAGACTAAGCATTACAAGCCAAATAAATCGGGGTCCTCACAAAGTTGGTATCAGAGTCATACTGACCGTAGAAACCCTAAGCTTGGTCGTCTTTTGGATATTTTGGAAAACTTAATTTCAAAATATCAAATGATTTATGAAAGCTTAATTAACTTCTCAGATTTTACTCCTTACCTATCTTAGCTTTCTTCTCTCATCTCGCTCTAACTTAAGTTTTAAAAGTTGTTTTTCTCTCCTTCTTTCAAAAGATAGTTGTTATCGTTTAAGTTGGGTTGTGGGAACCAATGAGTTTGGCAAATTGAAGTGTTGGCTGCCCTTCTACAAGATTTTGAAGCTTCTGGAATGGTGAATTTCGACTAAGAGCTTGGATGCAAAATCTGGACAGCAGCGTCAATTTCGGACTGACAAGCTCAAAGGTTCTAAAGAAGGTAGATAATGAGAGGGTAATTCAACTAAAACTTGTGGGAATAAAAGGGTAAGAAGTGATATTAGTTGGCTAAGTATCTAACATGCTGAAATTTGGTCCTATTAGAATTTGAGTTGCATGCTGAAATTTACCTTCCTAAGCCGATTGCTCGTTCCTCCATACGAGTTAGTCGTGTAGGAAGTTGATCTTGTGGTTGAAACCTTGTGCTGATTTTGTGGTTGTTTTGAGCTTTTTTAGTTCATCTCTTAGTGGTTTATTGTTTCTTTGCCTTAAGCTTTGGGTTTGATCCTTGTCCATCTTAGTATCTATCCCCACCCTAACGTTCAGCGAGACCCCTAGTCCTTGGTGTTTCTTCCGTCCTTGATTTCTAGTATTCGGGTTCGCTAACCCATCTCTTCGTGAGGAGGATGCGGGCGGACAGGCGGACTAGGTCAAACAAGGCGGCCCGGGATGAAGGTCTCCACTGGCTGGCTTGTCCGGACAAGGATTGCAGCGCCTCCTCTCGCGATTGTGATGGATTTTGGTCCCCTTTTTCTTTGTGACCATGGTAAAAGAGCCTTGTCGCGAAGTTGCAACCACAGGAAGGTCAAGGTGCATCATTGTGTGGTGAGGAAGGACACCACGACAACGAGTGTACTCTGACACCGCCCAACCGCGATGAAGACCACCTACCCAAAACCGTCCATTGCCAAAGTCACTTGTTTTCTGCGCGAGCACTCACTATCCCAAAGAGTGTAGCATGAACTTTGGTGATCGCGGTCATTAGAAACTTCGATGGCGCTTCTTCGGTCATCTACAAATCTCATGTCGCCAATGCTTCGGACGAGAGAAATTCTTGGATGATTTGTGCGTGGAGTGGAGGACAAATTACCGTCTATACCTTCCCGACCTTCGATTACGGTCGAGAATCCGTAGTGGTGGGGCGAAAGAAGAAGCTAAAGGATGCGTCATAGCGTCAGCGGATGGCGGATGTCACTTGTTTCTTCAGTAACAACAAGGGTCACTATGCGCATAGTTGCCTAAGAAAGTGCAACACCCCTGCGCCCTCGCGTCGTCGTGTTTGATCGTGCACTGCGGTCCAGCGGCAAGGTGGCCCATAATCGGCGTTGTTCGTGCTTCTATTGCGCAAGAAGGGCATTACGCCATGATTGCCGTGAAGCATCGAGAGCGGAAGAACTGTTCGTGATCAAGTCAACTCCATCTCGAAGAAGTTCGGGGCGCTGGCGTCATGTTGGGTGCGCTTCTTGTTTACTCTTACCACGATCGACATTATTCGATTCGAGCGTCTCGTTCCTTTATATCCCTATCTTTTCTGCTGGCGATGGTGATCTTCATCTTGCTCCATCATTGGTGCCTAGCACCACCTCGGTTTCATCAAGCCTTACTAGCCTACCCGTTTTCCCCAGAAGAAGGCTACCATCCAGGGTTGTCATCGGTCTTTTGACTTGAGTGACACCCTTTTGTCCCTATACATCCAAGGGCATCACCTACTTGGTATTGCCTCAAATTTCTGTGACCTGATTAGCCATGGTCCCTCTAACCAACTAGTTTTGGAGGGATGACTCTGCATAGCTAGTTAGCAGGCTGAGATCCCGTTGTTGGCGGAATTAACCAGACAAGTCGCTCCACCAGCCAACAACGATCTTGCGCCGTCGCCCTCAAAAATCGAGGAAGATCTCTCAGTCTGTCAATCCTTACTATATCTGGACCTGATAAGTTTCCCTGTGTCAACTAAAGTGGCACATTTTCTACCAGGTCAGAACTGAGACTTGTGCCGGTCCCTTGCTTGAGCTCTTTGTCTCGGGGAATCGTGCCATTCAATTCCTTGAAGTTCAATGGTCGAATTGTTCCAAGGATGAAGCTACTTGGAAACGGAAGAGCCGTCAACATCTGAACTACCCCTCCTTCTTTCCTGAGCGAGTCAAATCTCGGGACGAGATTTTTGTAAGGGGGGAGAGTTGTAACATCCCAAGTTTTGGCTTGCGTTTCAAATGTAAGAAAATGAGTAGAAATTAAAAAAATTTCTTACATCTTGCAATTCTTGTATGTTCTAAAGAATTCTTGCAAAAGAATTATGGGATTACAAGTCACAAGTCACTCTGATCGAAAACCTTGTCTTCCAAAAACATTCATGTCCAACCTTGTGATCATCCTCTGGGATAGTTTTCCTTAGTTCTAGGGTTATTGTGTGACCCCTCTGAAAGTTTCACAATTTTTTAGAAATTGTTTGAACATTTTAAGAGGCCGTCAAACCACTTTGACCCTTGGTCAAAACCCTAGCTCAGCACCTTGGGAAATTTCTGGGAAAAATGCTCAGCATAAAAACCTCTAGAAATTTAGCACAAGGTCCATCTCAAGATTATCAAGCTACTGTAAAAATTTCATAAATTTTGGAGTTAGTTTGCTATCTCAAACACTCCCTTAAAGTTTCAGCTCAAAAATCAAACCCTAGTCAATGTTCTGTTGGACTCGGGCAGACACCTTGCTCGGGTGGAGCCCAACAAGTCGAAACCACCCGAGCACTCCGTGCATGTAATCAACCTCGGTACGGCAGATCCTTTCCCTCTGTGTGATCAGAAAACAACATGAGACCTCCCACTCTGACCACCCCGTGTCCGTTTTGCAAAGACAACCCTCCCGGGCATCCTCCAAGAACTCCTCGGGAAACCCTTGGAGACCTCCCGAAAGTTCTCCAAAGACCTCCTCCGATCTCCCACGGGACCTCCGAAGACCTCCTCAAACCATGTTGGCATTTTTGCAAAGACC